>LZPO01076644.1:26747-45438 GCA_001675575.1 Neotoma lepida
TTTTTTGTTTTTCTTTTTGAGAGACTGAAATATACTCATTGGCTCAGTGTTTATATAATCTAAGTTGCTTCAGGAAGAATGAATTCAAGATTAGTTTCACATAATAAACAGCTTTAAAATTTAGACTTAAGAACTATTATTATATCCTGGAAAACAAAATATTATTGTGAAACAATTAATAAGAAGGCAGTTGTCATTCCCTTTCTTTCTTGAGTTCTTTGTGTTTAATCACAGTANTAGAACTCCAGGAGTCCAACTGATGAGAGAGAGGAGAGATTCTATGAACAAGGGACATCAAGATCATGAAGGGAAATGTACAGAGATGGCCAGCCAGGTTGGTGGAAATGCAGACCAATAACTGTGGAGCCCCCCATGCTGCTGGACTGGGCCCTCTGGAGCTAGAGACAGTTGTTTAGCTTGAACTGTTTGGGGGCCCCCAGGCAGTGGGATTGGGATGTGTCCTTGGTGCAGGGGCTGGCTTTTTGGAGCCCAGTGCCTATGGTGGGACACCTGGCTCAGCCTTGGCGCAGGGAGGTGGGTCTTGGACCTGCCTCAACTGAATGTGCCAGCCTCTGGGGACTCTCNATGGGAGACCTTGTCTTGGAGGAGGTGGGAATGGGGGGTGGGATGAGGGGGAGGGCTGGCAGGGTGGGAGGAGGGAGGAGAGGGGGATCTGAGGTTGGTATATAAAATGAGTAGAAAATATTTTTAATAAAAAATAAGAAAAAAGAAAGAAATCTAACTAGACAGGCATTTCTGCTCAGAATCTTTTGATGTCATTTCTTATCATTATTTTAAAAATTAACATATACAGTGATGTAATATATTTTTTTTTAAATTCTCCAGTTTTGAAGACTTATTTATCTATTACTTACTCTAAGTTCAGGGAAAAGTTCATCCTAATTAATCAGAGCAAATGAAAAACCATGCATTATATTCTCTACTCAGGGGAATTTATCATCTGTATTTTCATCACTGTCACTCAAGCCAGATGTGACATTGATTATTTACAGGAATCTACATTCAAATGTTTCTTTAATTAGAAAACTCTGAACTAATACTTTATAATTTAAATTACTTCAATGTAACGGACTTCAGTTATATGAACATCCTAAATTTAGTGTACAATTAGACAACTGAAGTTAGAATTAATTCCTCACTTAAATACTGATTGAAATGTCCTTAAAAATGTGGGACTGAATTTAGGTAGGGATAAGAGTTATGAAACATTATATAAAGACAATTGATTTTCTATTTCTAATTCTGTCATGGATATTTCATTTTTGGTAGTGGATAAATGCATATTCAAAAGTGAAAGAATGGCAATTCAAATTGTTTAGAAGTATATGGAGATGCACAGAATTTGAGTCTGATTAATCTGATGTGTGATGTTTATTATATTTGTAATATTTAATTATGAAGTTTAAAAATTTATGGGATTATGAAAAAAATGCTTATGAATGAATCCAAAATGACATGTGGATTTAAGTGCTAAGTAATAATAACCAAACTCACATCATGTAGATATTTGTGTCTACTTATATTTTAGTTAAAAGAGAATGATAAAAAATATACTTATATACATATACATAGAGAGAAAGAAACATCCATAACTTGAGAGTAAATTTTTTTTTATGCTGAGTTATTAAGTTGCCCAGAACATGGAGTGGGCTCAGGTTTGATTTTCCATATTTAAGGATCCATACTAATCTTATTTTGATGTTCTAACAAAGAATTTAAGGCTCATGAATTGATATAAATAAAGAAAATATTGTGTAACAAATAGAATTTAAGAATCAAAAATTAATATATAAACAAATGGTGTGTTAATTCTACAGCTTCTATGGGTGGTATTTTTTTTTTTGTCTTTTCTCATTAGCTCTGCCAGGTTTCTTGCTTAATGGCTTCATCATTATTGTGGTGGTTTAAATGAGAATGGCCCCAGAGACTCATATATTTGAATATTTGGTCCTCTGTTGGTAGAACTATTTGGGAAGGATTAGGCAGTATGACTTTATTTGGGAGGTGTGTCACTCTGGGCAAGATTTGTAATTTCAGATGCTTATCTTTTAGGTGATTTTAGATNATATCTTGTTGACATTCAGTATGAACCACGATAGGGGGCACATTCAAATTGTAACAATTAATTTTCTATAATATTTATAAATATTCAATTATTTTTTTATTTTTGAGATTATAGTTTTATTACATTTCTCTCTTCTATTTTTTCACTCCAAACCCTCTCATATAGCCTTCCCCACTCTCCCTCAAATTCATGGTCTATTTTTAAAAACTGTTATTGTATGTATATGTTTACACACACACGTATGTATGCACCATATTTTAATATGGAGGATGTGTTCCTATTTAAAGATTATAAGGACAAACATGAAGTGATTCTATCAAATAGATTATGAAACTCCCATAAAACTTTTCCCTTTTTCTTACAGTAATTGAATATGTTAAAGAACTCTGTGAAAGATGCCAGACACCATGGAAAGGCAATCTAGTCATATTCTTTCTTTTGCATCTGAAAGAAAGCCCTAAAATTAATCAAAAGCTCTAACATCATCAACTTTATATACAGCCTCTTGAAGATATATCCATGTTGTGTACTGAATCCTCAGTTTATAAGATGGATCCATGTGAAAGGCTGGGAAAATGGGTCACATTCAATCTGTATTACCATAGTGTGATGGCTATTCTTGGTGTCAATTTGAATACACATGGAATTAACTGCTTTAGCTCGTGCAACAGTACAGCAGTCCAAAAGCTTCCTGTTGTGACCCATTTTAAAAATAAAGTATCTAAAAATTAAGGGTAAGAAACCAGATTTCTTCTTATTAGGAAAGAATTCCCAATAATACGTTAGTATTTGTGGAGTTTATCACTTTATTTATCACTCAAAATGCTACATATTTCTAGAGTTAGAAAATTATATTTTAAATCTCAGACAATTTTATAGAGTCAAGCGGTAACACAAGACAGTGTGAGAAATTAGTATTTATCTAGTATTATATAGGTATTTTTCCATTGTGAGATTTTGTAAAACTGTGATGAAGATTTTTACACATTGTAAAGACATTGTAAAACATTATGAGTTTCATAGCATAGACCAGTCAAACTCATCTTCTGAAAGGTCATCTTTCTGTAACAGCTGGTCATTGAAAACTGTTTTTCCCAGGCCCATGTTAGAGTGTAGTTGATCACACGATAATTTTGCTTATGGGTTGCTCCTTTCAGCACTTAGTTATTGCCAGAATTGCTATTTCTTTCAGCTGCTATGTTACCNCTGGGGCCTTTCATCAGAATATCACTTCCTGCCTTGAGATTGCATTCTGCAAAATTTATGTTCAACATTGTCTCTGTGTTGCATCTGGCATTTCATTTTGAACAGGTAGACAGCATTACCACCCACATGAGTCATAAATTCTCCAATTTTTAAATATATCAAAAAGAAAGCAATAAGTTTGAACATATCATTGAACAAAGTTAAAAAATTCAAATAATGTGTGAAACTTGCTTTTGTATAAAAATATACCGAACTCTTGGGTATAAAATGTTACTGTGGTCAACCTGAACTAATAAATAGAAAAGGATTGAAGTTATATGTGATATAATTCTGGCCTACAAGTCTTTATAAATTCATGTGATTATTACTTATTTATACACAGAATTTGCATTCAAGAATCAGGGCATAACTTATGTTTGGAAAAAGATGCTACTGATATAGCAGAGGCAGAAACACACACAATGCACAACCCTGATCTGTCATTGGATTCTTTTCTGCAAGCATGAATTTTAAAATTAGCTGCTGCAAAATTGATTAATATGAACTGGCACAAAGACAGTAAGTGAGTCTTTAATAATTTTTCTTTTCTTTAGCCAAAGCTTTTCTAAATTATTCCTTCTATATGATAAAGCTCAGAAAAATATCTCGGTTGACCAGGTATCTAATTCATTGTATTAAAGGATAATGAGTGACAATAATTGTTAGGTATTTTTCAAAGCTAAAAAAAAATCATGTTTACATAATTTAATTATAATAAAATATTATTTAAAATAAAATTAGGTTTGGGTTATTTGTCTTATTTATTAAAATACATTATAAAAGTACATTTATCTTTCTTCACATTACATAAGGAGAGTCAAAATACAGATAAAATCATATTTTCATTTAGCAAGCCCTAAACATTTTAAATACTTGAGTAACTTGCAATGTTAGCAGCTGGTAAAAAGTAAGATTGGAGGAGGCAAGTGTTTAATTTTAAAATTTTGTATAAAATTAATAAATCCCATTATTTAAAATATAATTTATTTTATAGACCATGACAAGTGTAGTACCATACTAACTGATTTATTAAACAAATATGATAAAGTCATAGATTGTTTCTAGATCTTATGAGAGTCATTTTTTCTCGCACTATATTTGACTGAAAAAATAAGCATAGCTAAACAGATATTCTTTGATCTATAGTTTTGGAGTTTCAAATCTCTGTTCAGTTGTCCCTGTGATTTTAAACTGGGGTCAGAAAACAAAAAAATGCCCATCAAAATCTCAACACAGTTCTTTCCAGACCTTGAAAGAACAATGCTCAACTTCATATTGACAAACAAAAACTCATGATATCTAAAACAATCCTGTACAATGAAGGAACTTTTGGAGGTATCACCATGCCTGATTTCAAGCTCTTTTTTATCTATAGTACTAAAAACCACATGGCATTGGCACAAAAACAGACAGGTTGATCAATGGAACAGTTGAAGATCCAGACATAAATCCATACAGCTATGGATACCTGATTGCTGACTAAGAAAGAAGAAATACACAATGGAAAAGGAAAAGCATCTTCAACAAGTGGTTTTGGTACAACTGGATATTGGCATGTAGAAAATGCAAATAGATCCATAACTATCATCCTGCACAAAACTAAAGTCCAAGTGCATTGAAGACTCAACATAAACCAGATAGAAGAGAAACTGAACCTGATAGAAGAGAAAATGGGAAATAGTCTTTAACATATTGGCAAAGGAAGCCACTTCCTGAAAAGAGCACCAATAGTGCAGGCACCAAGATCAACAATTAATAAGTGGGACCTCCTGAGACTGAAAAGCTTCTATAAGGCAAAGGCACCATCAAAGGACAAAACAGCAGCCTACAGAAAGAGAAAAGATCTTCACCAACCCCACATCTGACAGAAGGGCTAATTTCCAAAATATATAAAGAACTCAAGGAACTAGACATCAAAAAACTAAATAACTTAATTAGAGAATAGGGTACAGATCAAAACAGAAAATTCTTATCAGAAACCATTCCAGAAATGTTCAACATCCTTAGTTGTCAGGGAAATGTAAATCAAAAAGATTTTGAGATTCCATCTTATATCTGTCAGAATGGCTAAGATCAAAAGCACAAGTGACAGCTCATTCTGGCAAGGATGTGGAGCAAAGGGAACACTCCTCCATTGCTGGTGGGAGTGCAAACTTGTACAGCCATTTTGGAAATCAATATGGCAGTTTCTCAGAAAATTGGGAATAGATCAACTTCAAGATCCAGCTATACCATTCCTGGTCATTTACCCAAAGGATGCTCCATCATACCACAAGGACATTTGCTCAACTATATTCATAGCAGCTTTGGTCATAATAGCCAGTAACTGGAAACAACCTAGATGTCCAAAGAATGGGCAAAGAAAATGTGGTACACACAATGAGTATTACTCAGCTGTTAAAACAATGTCATGAAATTTGCAGACAAATGGATAGAACTAGAAAAAAATTATGCTGAGTAAGGTAACCCAGACCCAGAAAGACAAACATGGTATGCATGCACTTATAGGTGGACACAACTCTAAAGGAGAACCATGCTATAATCCATAGACCCAGAGAATCTAGGTAACAAGGAGGGCTCAAGGGGTGGGGGATGCTTGGATCTCTCTGGGAAGGGGAAATGGAATAGATTTCAAGGGTAGTTTGGGGGTGGGTAGGTATGGAAACTGGAGGAATGAGGTGGGGGCATGGAGGTGGAGAGTACTGGAAGAGACACTTGGAAAATCAGAGTTAGTGAGGACATTTCAGGGTGAGGTAGAAACCTTGTACATTGGAAACTCCCAGGAATCTACAAGGATGATACCAGCTAAGGCTCCTAGAAATAGGGAATATATAACCTGAACTGGTCATCTCCTGTAACCAGGCAAATCTTCCAGTGGAGGGATTTGGTCACCAAACCAGCCACNTAACCTTTGGCCTTCAAATTGTCCTGGCTACAAGATGTTCTGGAGTAAAGGTGGTGCAGAAATTGTGTGAGTGGCCAACCAATGACTGGTTCAGCTTGAGACCCATACCATGAGAGGAAGCCAAACTTGATGTAGCCTGGACCCTCGGGTGGAATAAACCAGAGACCTAGGATAGAACCAAACATAACTGGCCAAAAAAACAAAAAAAAGCAATAAAATGATTCCTAATGATATTCTGCTATTCTCATAGATTGGTGCCTAGCCCAGTTGTCATCAGAGAGGCTTCACCCAGCAACTGATTTTAAGAGATGCAGAGACCCACAGCCAAACATTAGATGGGGCTCAAGGAATCCTGTGGAAGTGGGAGAGGAAGGATTGTAGGGAGGCAGGGGTTTCAAGGACACCACAAGAAAACCCACAGAATCTACTAACCTGGGCTCCTAGGGGCTCACAGAAACTGAACTGAAAACCAGGGAGTCTGCATGGGGCTGACCAAGGACCTCTGCATATATGTTACAGTTGTGTAGCTTGGACTTCCTGTGGGATTCCTAAGAGTGGGAGCAGGGGCTGTCTCTGACTCCTTTGCCTGCTTTTGGGACTCTATTCCTCATGCTGGGTTGCCTTAATTTGAATGGACCTAGCTATTCTTTGGTTTGTTTGTTTGTTTGAGACACGGTTTCTCTGTGTAGCCTTTGCTGTCCTGGAACTCGATCTATAGATTAGGTGGGGCCTCAAATTCACAGAGATCTGCCTAGCTCTGCCTCCCAAATACTAAGATTAAAGATGTGTGCCATCACAGCCCAGGTTGGCTAGTCTTAATACGCCATGTTTGCTTGCTATCCATGGGAGGCCTCCTCTTTTCTGAACAGAAATGGAGGAGTGGATGGGAGAATCAGAGGGTACAGGTGGTGGGGAGGGACTGGGAGGAGAGCAGGGGGGTAAACTGCATTCAGAATGTAATAATAATAATAATAATAATAATAATAATAATAATAATAAAATAAGATAGGAAACATTTCCAGATCTTCATATCTTATCAAGAAATATCCTGAGTCAAAGACAAGAGAGTACCCTGAATTACAGCTGTAGATATGTTTCACTGAAAGTTATTTCATTAATGTAGTTTAATATACACAGTAATATACAAGTTTAGTCATTATTATTTGGTGGCTTAAGGATAATATGTAGTGTAAGATGGATTTTCTAAATGGTCTTGTTAAATAAAAACAGAGGGCCAGAAACAGTGAAAATCTGACAGAGATCAGAGGAATTAGCCTCCCCTTAACAATGCTGCTGCTTCCAAAAGAGAGTGTGATTTCTTATATCTCCATGTCTATATCCCTTTCTGTTCTGCTCTCCCATTGGCTCTCTCAGCCTAGCTACATCATTTCCTGTCTGTCTGTATAGATCTCCAGAATTCTATGGTTGATGCTGGAATTAAAGGCGTGTGTCTCCACACTGACTTTGTTCCTAGTGTGACCTGGAATTCACAGAGATCCAGGCAGACCCTGCCTGCTAGATGATAAGATTAATGGCATGTGCTAACATTGCAAGGCTAACGGCTGACCTTGTTCCTCTGATCTTCAGATAAATTTTATTGGGAGATGTAGATAAAATACCACCACAATGTACTTATTTTCAGGGTATAGATTTCTCCTCTTTAGCATTTGTGACATACAAAATGAGGGATATATATACATATATTAATGTACATACACAAATATAGAAATATATATCATACATAAATATATATTATATCATATATGAGTATATTTATATTCAATCTTAACATATAAGACAAACTTATTCTTGCAATATGTTTTTCTAATATTTTTCCTATCATCTTTATTTACTAATTTGTTAGTCCGTTTGATTTGGTAATACCACTTAACATGTCCTTTGAGCCTCTGAAATGTGCTTCGCATTTGAAATCTAGACTCAATAAATTTTTTAATCACTTTATTCAATAAGACAATGCCAGTTTTACATAAACAACTAGGACATGGCTGCTCAGATAAAAGGGCTATTAGAAATTAAAATATCAAAAGAACTATCACTTAAATAATTTATACGTGGTTAATATGTATATATTTGTGATTAATCAAAAATTTATGTGAGTGTTTGATGAAATGGTGTTCATTACATTTTTAGGTGACTCATATCTGGTCCACAAGGCTTCACAGAAGTGTGAAAACATCACACAAATAATACCCATACATCTAAGTTGCTCCTATCTTCCTGAGGTTGTCACAGTTGAGAGTATATGATCCTTTCTTACAAAATCAGANCAAGCTAACTTTCTTCCATCCTTTTCCAAGCAGCTACAAGGGCAGCTCATGGCAAAATGTGGGGAGGGAAGATGTATGGTGGTGATAGGAGAGACCCAAATACTGAGAGATTTCTGGAGACACCAATCTTTAATTTGAAATTATTTACACGTGTAGTATGGGGAAAATATATTTCCCCTTAAGTGATGGGATGTGAGGTGTTGAGCACTGTCTCCCACTGCCATATTGTCAGAACTTCATGAAGTACTAGACATTGTAAAGAGTCAAAGGCAAACCCGAAGTGCTCATGACAGACAAGCTGTAAAGGTGACATTTCTAGACCATTAATGGCAATGATTAATTCTAGGAACTCTTGTAATTAAACATGTCTTTCAAGAAAGGTGAAGCTTTATGAGTTAAAATGGTAACAGTGTTAGGAAACATTTGGTTTCCAACTTGAGGTAGAATTATTTTAGGCTGTTATAATAGTGAATATTCCCAATTCATTTTTCTGTTTTTAGTGATTAATCTTGTTATTTGGTAATTTTCACAAATGTAATATATTCTAATCAGTCTTTCCATATCATCTCCTATATCCTTTCTATCACTGTCAATCATGCCCCATCTACCAGTCCTGTTCCCAGATTCATGACATTTGCTTTTGTTCTGTTACCCATTTAGTTTAGCCAGTGCCTCCTGTGAAGTGTCTGGGGGAGCCTGATGGGGTCATCTGTGAGTACCCAAATGAGGGCATCGATTTCCCCTCTCCCTGAAGGTATCGGCAGCAAATAACTCACCAGTGAAAAGGAAAGCACTTTGAGCCCTGCCTTAGTTATAGGTACTATTTCTATTATGAGCAAAAGCAAACTGGAGAAGGAAGGCTCTATTGGGCTTTTAATTACACATCGCTGTTCATCGTTGGAGGAAGTCATGGCAGGAACTCAAGCAGGGCAGGAACCTGGAGGCAAGAGCTGATGTAGAGGCCGTGGAGGAATGCTGCCTAGTGGCTTTTTCCTCACAGTTTGCTTAGCCTGCTTTCCAATAGAACCAAGGATCACCAGCCCAGGGATAGCACAACTCACAATGGGCTGATCCCACCCCCATCTGTCACTAAAGAGGAAAATGCCCCATGGGCTTGTCTACTGCCTGATTTTATTAAGTCATTTTCTAGTTGAGGCTCCCTCCATTCTGATCACTATAACTTGTGTCAGGTTGACAGAAAACTAGCCAACACAATCCCCTCCTCATCCCTGTGTGATGGTTGATTGGACCACTTATGTTCAGCCCCAGTCTAGGAATATGTAAGATGCTGTAAGTTTTGATTGCAATGCCCATGTCTTGCCTAGGAGATTGCATTTCTAAACCCACCTTCCTTCTAACCTCTTCTGCAATGCTCCCATATCCTGAGACAGGGCTCTAAACAAGACTCACTTAGGACTGATCACATTCTCTGTCATTCATTCTCAGCATCTTGTGCAACCCGGAGTTTTTGTATTTCCATTCCTTCACTGGAAAGAGGCTTNCCTGAGTAAGGCACAGGGTTGCATTTATCTATGGCTGTTAACAGAAATATTGAGAAGACAGTTTGACATTATGCCAATTTCATCACGGGGTGTGCTTTACAATGTAAGGGTGAACCCTGTCTGAAATTAGTGGAAGGAAGATGTATATGTAAATCTCTAATATGTAAATCACATATTCATAATATTTATTGATTTATACTTTTAAAATATATTTGATTATAGAACTTTGTTTTGGCTGTTTGCTTTAATCTCCTTATAGGCTTACTTTTTATGGTCTTTCAGAAAGCTGGTAATTAAAAATGAAAATTCTGGTTTATTTTCCTAAACTATTAATATTATATATGTAATCTAAATAATCATGTGAAAAATAGTCATGAATTAAAATAAATTATTAGAATATGCATTTTATATTCTGTAAATATATTATAAACATAGTTATATGTATAAATAAGTATATTTGAGAACTGAAAGAAAATGCCATATTAAAATCTAATGAAGTATAAATGTTTAACAACTTCAAGTTAGACTAGACTCTGGAGAGATAAATGAATCAGAATGAACATCAACTCTTACTACAAAAAAGGCACCCAGTACTGGACATTTCTGTGGAGATACATGTATCTTCTTCTAGTACATGAGTCATGACAGTAATTATCACATCCTATCAACAGTAGCAGCATCAATTAATAGGAAGACAGAAAATCTAGATCTGACTCATAGGTGTTCTTTTCTAGGTGGAATATGCTAGGGCACACAGTGTCATTGGGAAAATAGCCACAGTCTTTCACTTCCTTTGATCCATTCTAGAAATCTTGTTCAATTACTGTGGGATCAGACAGTGTGAAGTCCCCTTTTAACACTGTGAACCACTCAATAATGCCAAGAATTTCCCACAGGTCCAGAAAAATTTTACAGCCTATCACAAACTTTATATTCTCATTTACTATATGTGGTCTATTAAGTCAATTTATTTTATCCTCACAATATGTGTGTATGTATGCATGCTGCCCTCCATGTCCAGAAGGTGTTGGGAAGATGCAAAGATGTAAGTCCATGGCAGTTCTGTGAGCAAATTTCCCATGAGTAAGAAATTACTCTCCTTCTGGACACATTTCTCTCTCATTTTCCACTGTTTGTTGAAATCACCTACATTAGATTTCCACTGTAGGAATGAGTCACCTTTGGTCATGCAGGAAGGACGTGAATGAATATATACTTCAATGTGGACCAGCCCAGCCTACTGCTGTCTCTAGAAAAATTGTATATCTTGTAATCTTTTTTGTTTGTTTTTCAAGACAAGGTTTCTCTGTGTAGCTTTGGTGCTTTTCCTGGAACTCACTCGGTAGCCCAGGCTTGCCTCAAACTCATAGAGATCCCCCTGCCTCTGCCTNCTGAGTGCTGGGATTAAAGGTGTGAGCTACCACTAGCTGCCGAAATTTTTTTATATTTTAAAACAATGCTACAGTTTATCTGTTTATCTTTGTCTTTAGTAATTTCCTCATGCACTAACAAACATACAGTTATTTTAACAAATTCAACATTAAAATATATAATAATATTACTTTAGTTAAAGCAAATACAGAATCATGACATTTCAATGTGAATGCTAGTGAATGAGTAGAAAATGCATATGGTCATTAACTTGACCCTCACTGGGATGTAAGTGCCTGTTACACAGTCATAATGTATACATTTTCAAAAGTGTGGTTTAATTTTTTATCAAAGAGATATTGAGAAATGTTTAAGCACCAGCACCATATTTAGTGGTATCTGACAAAAGAAATAAAATTGAAGAAAAGTTTAGAAATCCTTAAACACACACACACACATACACACACACACACACGATATATATGGTGTATGCATATATATGTATATGTATATATATACACATATGTATATGTATATATATATACACACCATATGTGAAGTCATGTCACTAAATCACATATGATTCATCAAAATGTCTTGCAGGTTTCTGCAAATAGCAATGAGAAGAAAATACAGATCAGAATAAATCCCAAGGGACTCTCAGAAACCCAGGGACCCAGAGACCTAGGAGCACAAACAGGTGAAAGACCTACTCTGAACATATTTCTCATAT
Source organism: Neotoma lepida (assembly GCA_001675575.1). Classification (NCBI taxonomy): domain Eukaryota; kingdom Metazoa; phylum Chordata; class Mammalia; order Rodentia; family Cricetidae; genus Neotoma; species Neotoma lepida. The sequence goes on from LZPO01076644.1 coordinate 38,878, forward strand.
GGTCTTTCTGAAATTGTAAATTCCCATTTACCATATCTCCTTAGCTCCAGCAGCATTATGGATCAGAGTATGACATTATACCACTGAGCCATAAATAATTCCAGGGCAAAAACTCATCTGAGTATATTTCTTAGTGTTTACTGAAAATGGCTCAAAATCTAACTTGTAATGTCATGTATTCTCAGTAGAAATCATGCAGTTACATTCTGATGTAAGCCAATTGTTTATAAACTGTGGATGAACTAGGAATGAGAAACAAAATAAGATATATGCTGAATTAGAAATGATGATTGCTTTAAATCTACCAGGTGGTAGGTGATATTATGAAATTTCTCTTCATAAAAGATTATTGCACTAGCCTATGACTGAGATAGGTTGAATAGCATAGAAATCGAGGCATAATTACCACATTTCAAAATCCAGAAAACAATTATTTAAGACAATGAAGAAAACATTCACATTATAATAGCAGATATTTGGAAAAACTGGACATACATGAATAAAATAATTCATGATGTATCCTATCACAATTGCCAAATGAATTAACTTAAGAAATTTAAAAATGATGTTCTAATTGATTTAGAAATGAGGAATGACTGAATTTGGATGTCACCACCTTTTATACTATTTGAAATAAAGAGTGCAGGCAATAGTTGTTTAAGTGACTATCAACTTAAGTGACTATCGGACTACTGAGCAAAGAGTCTGTACCTGGAATGCACTTCTACTGCAAATGGAATGGATTCGAATTGGGTGTCCATACCCACCTATTGTATGAAAAATAATAGTTGTAAAATATGACAATACACTAACTAGTACAATATAGTTTATATATTACTATACATATAGTAATAGTATAATAGTATATAGTATAATATAGTACTAGTAACTAGCAAACAGAAGCCAATGTCTAAGCAAACATTTTGCAGATTCTTTAGTGTACTGAAAATATAGCAATTCATTACTAATGTCAGTAATATGGCCTCAGGAACTATAGGAAATGTGAGCCATGTAGGTGTAGAAGTATCATATTCTTCATATAATAAGTGAAATTTGCATCATTTTGAAAAATAAGGATGTATTGGTGAGAATATATGAGTGAGTCCTATATTGACAGGCAATTATTATCATTGATAGTTACTATGATATATAATTTTATGTGTTTTAAAATTTTTGTCATCAAGATGAATGTCTCAGAATTTACTGTATACAGAATAATTTCTGTGACTGGTTTCAAAATAATTAGCTTTAAGTGATAGAGATGAAAACAGAATTAGCTATGTAGAGGCTTAGGTTAAAATGCCATCACATTTTTACTGATATGTGTTAGAAATTTTCCAAAATTAAAAAGAAAATACTAATTTATTTGTTTATTAATTAGGTTACTCCTACAGAAAATAAGATAATAAATTAAACACATACACACACAATTTGTCATGAGATAATTCTTTTAAAGAAAAGACAATTCTTTTTATGTAGTGAAACATAATCTTAGAAGTTTGGGTTTTCAGAACTTTAGGTAATTTTGCTGTAGCTTTGAATTTTTTACACTTGATTTGACTGTAGACAAGGTGAAAACCCACTTAGTTAGATATCAACTATGTCAAGTGTCAGGCAATGAACACAGTGTTAATAATAACTGATACTCTCTTGCTTTTATTTTCTACTGGGGCTAAGTAACAGATTTAGGCATCCAGATCCAAAGCAGAATCATCAAAAATCAACATTTGAATGGTTAGGGAATTTCCTGTTGTCCATGGTTACAAAGAAATGCACACCACTAATGTTTCTACAGAAACCTTCTCTTGCGTGGTCCTACAATGGGAGCATCAGGGAAGTGTCCTCTCTTGAGACAAACATCAGATGTGATTGAAAGGTTTAGAAAAGAAACATTTTGATACTTTGAAATTGACTGGGATTCCAGAAATCATGCAACAAGTATTACAACTTAAGTTATAATTGATATGAAATAGCAATATCTAAATGCGTATACCTTCAGAATCTGAAATCACTTCTTTCAAATTAAAAATGTAAATATTTAAGTACCTAATATTTGGGTACAATTTAATAACTGTAAAATTGTATATTTAGTAGAATTATAACTAAAGGTGTCAGAACATGGTCAAAAGAATGGCGATTGGCAAACAATACCTTGGGGAAATGTGAGAGAAGCGGCATGGAAGAGAGCAGAGGGCCTTTTGCCTCAGGTGCATATTGTTCCCTGGATTGTTTTGGGGTGTAATTTTGTGCTTCCCATGATAAACACTTACATTTCATTTATAAAATATGTTTATGTTTGTTGGATATCAGAATAGAGCTATAGAACTCAATCCTGTCAGTGTACCCTGGTCTGGATATGGCCTTCTGCCTTGCTTCCGTGCTTTCCCAGATATAGTCTATAGTATGTGCCAGGCAATTGTGTTTAAATTGCTCTGTCCTGAAGGTTCTGGGAAAGGGCTACTCTGTTAATATCTAGGATGTGCTTACTGATGTTTATTTATATGTTTTTCTGAACTCAAATAACCTTCCTTACATAATTGATTTCTTTGGTTCATTCATGTATAAAAGTACAATGAAACTGAAGTAAGGTTGTCTACAGCATTAGACTGTAGTCCGCCCCATTCTTTCAGGTCCTCAGATTCCAAGGCCAGCAGACAAGGTCTTCACAGGTCGACAAAAGTTGACAAAAAAAAGAACATAATACTTTTGGGTTTGTAACAATAAAAGTCTCTAAACTGATACAATAATGAACCAGATTCATTCTGAAATTCTTGGGTATTAGTTGACTGTAATAACTAAATTAGTCAATATTTTGATTCCTCCCTGTTATAAATCTCATTGCTCGGCTAGAAAATAGTGTGTCTGTTCAAATAGAGACATTAATTGATTTTGCAGTTGTGGTGATAGATGGGATCATTCCAGCAGTCTATCTTAATTATATTACTATAAATTTAAATATATCCAAACCAAATTATTTTATTTTTCAAATTGCTTACAATGTCCATGTGCTCTGTGGCACTTAGAAGTTATTAACCCTAACATCACTTCTCTATACATTTTAAGTCCCATAGTAATGGACCCTTATGTTTTAAATACTTAGATTTTGAGTGTGAACTCAAGGTTTTCTCAGACCTCAGGTTTGAATGAAATATCACTGAATACATACTTATTCTATAATGAATTAATTGTAGTAGTGGCTGTCATCAACAACTCTTATCCTGTGTTTTTTTTTTAACATATTTGACCTTCACATTCTTGTTATCCCTGTCCAATTTCCAAAAGTTAACATCTGCAAACCTTACCTGAGGTCCATTTGACAACAACAGTCACGATGCTTTCATGCCTACCAGGCCTTCCAGTTAGTCTTCTCTGCTGCAACAAAATAAGTTTGGAGAGTTAAGCAAAAGAACTATGCTGTTACAGGAAACTTCCAGCAGAATCCTATTTCTGGCAAGGCCTCTCTTCTTGGCTTATAGGTGATATCTTATTATATGGTCATATGGTGGATGCAATAAAATACTTCTTCTTGCAATGATGCCATCATTTTGTTATGGTTCCAATCTCACCAGTGTACTGCAGCTGTTTTTCTTTGGAACACCAGCTCAAGCTTGGACTTACGTTAGGCTTATTCCCAACTAGCTCTTAAAACTTAAGTTAAACCCATTTATATTGATCTATTATCTGCCATGTGGCTTGTTACCTCTGCTCAGTACCGTGTATCCCACTTCCTCCGTGTCTGGCTGGTGAATCTCTGCCTCTCACATGGAGATCCTCTCTCTCCTTTGATGTCCTGCCTATCCTCTCCTGCCTAGCTATTGGTCATTCAGATCTTTATTAAATCAATCAGAAATAAGAAGGTGCCTAGGCAGAGACACATCTTCACAGTGTACAAAAAGATTATCCACAACAATATATCTAACTACAGCATCTTCTAAATGCCCATATGTTCAGATATAGTCACTTCAGAGGTTAATGCTTCAACATATGGACTTGGGAAATCACACTATTTACCACTTAGTATCTGATGGTAGGAAAATTGTGACCATCATCACTGGGCTCTAACCAAGAGTACTCAAAATCTACCAACAAGAGTAAATGCATACATAATTCTCTCTCAGGTGCATTTTTTTTGACATGTATTTCCAAAATGTTTTTCAGGTGTCCTTAGTGGTAGAAGCCTTCGGTTACTCACAAAGACAAAATTAGCAACATATAGAGTACTGCATTTTCATTTGGCCTTACTACTTTACTTGAACTTAAATTTTTGTGGGTTCTCTTTGAAGGGATGTTATGGAGGTAAGTGACAACAGGCATTGTCCTAAGAATAGGATATTCATGATGGCATTAACTATTATGCTAGGCAGGCAGCAGCCAGAGACCTTTTGCTTATTTTGTTTATGTATTGACACTCTTGAAATGTTTATCAGCAGTATAATTCTCAAAACTATTATACATTATGAATTTATAGGGTATCCAACTTGCTGTGGGATGGTGTTTCTGTACACTGTGAATATGTGTTACTAGCATTGGGGAATAAAGAAGCTGCTATGGCCTATGGCAAGGCAGAATAGAGCCAGGTGGGAAGTCCAAGAGAGATACAGGGGAAGAAAGGCAGGGTGAGAGGGGAAGCTGTCAGCCGCCACTAGGAGAAGCAAGATATGTGAGTTTACTTGGGTCTAAGCGGCCGCGGGAGTCGGGCGGGATTGGACAAACTTCCGCCTACAGTCATCAAGTCTTGGTGTACTGCCAGCACACTGTGACCATATGATGGAGAAAGCAAAGGAAACGAGGAGGAGAGAGAGAGAAGAGGAAACATAGGCTACTAATTATGAGAGCACATCAAGGCTGAGGGCTATGTGCTCCAGAGCACTAAGATTTGACCCTGCATAGCATCACCATCATGGAGAAAAAAAGACCCTTAATAGTGATGCAGTGTTATTCTCAGCAAGAATTACACATTTGACGTAGGGAAATGATCTAAATGAGGGTAATCGTTTCTGTCAACAACATTTGAGGAAGAATTTTAATTCAGTTTTCAAAGCACATAGGCATGATAATTATGAAGTAATATCTCATTGATGTCATCATTAGTGAAAACTAAACACTCAAGATACTAGAATGTATCTAGCTCTGATTCTCTTTCTTAGTATTCCCACTGTGCCTTTATTGATATTAAAAGTAATTGTTGGATATTTTAGTACATGTGTGTCACAGGTTAAATTTGATGTTAAAATTAAAATCTCTAATTGGCTAATATCAATAATCTGTAATCCTTTTCCTGAATCTACTCCACAATGTCACTAAACATAGATGTTAGTATATAAACTCAATCTTTCTCATGATCTATGCACAGCTACACTTATTTAGCTATTAAAATGAGTGCAAAAATGAACATAAATGAGCAGATTGGCATAATGCAAGTATTTTGCTTCACTCTTTTCTCAGAGTGTCATTACTTAAAAAATAAATAATAAACAGCAGTTATTATTTATATGCAGTTTTATTTCTTAATTGTCTATTATTATGACTTAAAATATCTCACAGAAGAAGCACAAGGGAAGAAATGCTTATGTTGGATCCTGGTTTAAGTCCATCATGGTTACGAAGGCATGACAACAGAAGCATCTCTGCCTGGGACACAGGAGAGCTACAACCACACTGCTCAAATGAAGTATACCAAGAAGCAGTGGAAACCACTGGAGTCAGGTGAGGTACATCCCTCAGAGGCCCTCACCTAGTGATCTAGTTCTGCCATCTAGGCTTCACTTAGGAAGAGGCCCACAGTGTAATAAGCTGGAGAACAAGTATTGAAATCTCAGCATTGGGGGAATACTTTAGATTCAAATAATAAACACCTGTCATGAGTCTGTTTTTCACAAAAGTATATTAATTGGTTTGAGTTAAGATTAACATTCATGAAAATATAAATTTGTCTCTAAGCATAAATCTTATAATTATATAGTTAATTTTGCTGTTCGATTTTTCCAATTTAATTGAATACATTTACCTAAATTCCTCTCTTCCTTTAATTTTCTTCCCTTATACAACACAAAATATTTTCCTAGACGTCTCAATATGTTTCTCACTCTTTCTTCAATTCATGTTTATCAGAATGGGTATAAGGAGTTATGAATTTAACAATAATGTAAATAAGCATGTTTTGAAAACATTTAAGCCATTTTAAAAAACACGGGATTATTTTGACTTTCATTTTGAATTTTATGTCAAATCTAAGGAAAAATACAGGATAATGATTAATTAACCTTGTTTTGATCTACAAACTTCTAACATTTTCCTACTTATTCCTATTTATCTTCAAGTGTGCATCTAGTATTATTTTCATCATTTTATATCAAAATATTTGAAATGAGTGTTGTATAATGATCTCTCCCAATCAATATTTTAATATACATTTGCCAAAAGTGGAAAGACATTTTCTTGTGAAACATCAATGCAATTGTCAAGTTCAGAAAAATGACATGGATGAAATGTCTCTAACTGATACTCAATTCATGTTTGAACTTGATTGCTTTGATAATCTCCATACAAATTGAACAGTAA
>LZPO01076645.1:27657-45384 GCA_001675575.1 Neotoma lepida
GAGTTTTGGCAAAACCCGAGTTCAAAACACATTTCTCAGCCTCTGTTGTCTTCAATGTCTCTGAGCACAAATTCCTTCAAATGTAAAATGAGAAGGCTGGCATGTCAGCCATTGTCTGTTGGTTTGTTAGACGGTTAAATACAATGATTTGAGCAANGCATTTGGCAGAATGCCTGGAAGAGAGGAGTGTTCTGTAAAGATGTCCTTTCTCTTTCCCTCTTAATGTTGCTTAAAATTTCTCTGAGGGTCCCTTTGTTGATGACACTTTCTTGGCTGTAGACGGAATTGAGATAGGAGACAAGGCCAGTCCCTAAAAGCGCCAGTAACCAGTAGAAGAGTGAAAATACCAGCCAATGACTCATTGCCTCTTGGTTCTATGTCACATAGTTTCATTGTGTTTTTAAAAGACAAATTGGACTTTGTTTTGCTTGAATTTTTCTGTTAACTTATTGTTGTGTCTCTACAAGTGTAGACTTCCTCACTTCAGTAACAAAATGTTAACAGCAACTTGATGTACATCCTTGTCAATGTAACCTTCTATCAAATTTCATACCATTTCTCCTGCTTACATTTCAAGAGTTAAAATAATGCTCTTTTAAATTTAGTTAGCAGTTGGTTAATGATAAAATATCTATTCAAAATAGCCAAAAAATGAAATTCTGTTAGGAAAATTTTTTCTCATTAATTGAATTGNAACAAATGAGTTGATTAGAAGGAAACAAAAGAGGAAGACATTCATAAGGGCAGCGTGATATGGGACTCCCCACTTTGCACTCAATGTACTTGGCCTACTGTACAGATGTAATATACTTTTATCATTGCATGTTTGGAAAAGAAAAATCAATGAGTACACTTCTCAGCAATAATATACTTTCCAGTTAGTGAATCATGAACTCACATTATTGCTTTTTATTTATGTATTTGTTTTCTTTCTCAGTGAGCTTATATTTATTTCCCCTAAAATTATGGATGGTAATTAGAGTAAGATTCATTTGTACATCAGATGAANAGCACAGATGATGTGTAGCCATGGCATAAGATTGACTCTAGTTTAATTTCCTGTGTTCTCTGCAATGAGTTAAGGACCTATGTCGAGAAACGTTAAAGGCAGAAATGTTAAAATATGGCAAGCACCAATGTGTGAATCAGAATGTGCCCATGAGAAGATTCCGCCCCTTCTGGAAATTCCTAAGATCAAGGGGCTTAAAAAGAGATTATTATGCACACTAGGTAGACCAACAGACTTGCAAATTTGATGGGGAGGAGCTAAATTAGAGCCCTGAATGTGGGAGTCAGTTGTGTTATCCGGTTTGTCCACCAGGGTCACACNGCTGCCTAGTCTCAAGGGTGGAAATCAAGTGGAGGAAGCTGCAATAAAAAGATCATGCCTGGCAGAGGACCACCCACAGCTGTGAAGCAGGAACAGTCGCTCTGCTGGCTTTGCAGGTAGAGAGGGCCTTGGCTGAATATAAAATACTCCATTACTGCATGTGAACTTCCTTCAGAGTTTTCCGGATAGGTGGCTAAGACTTCTGAGAGAAGCTGCTGTGCCCAGTGTATTGCAATTGCTTTTTCTGTTTTATTAATCCAATNGTACTCATGAGAAAAGTGCAACGGGTACGTTCTCTTCTACTGAGTGAAGGTACCACACANCACAGGAAGGGAGACTTGGAGGCCCCTGCTTACTGTTCATTTCATCCTCACAACAAGCCCACTATGACTCTGCTCTCATGAGAAAACAGAAGCACAGGGAGGTTATGTAAGTTGTTCAGGTCACACAGCTTGCAAATGCTAAATACAGCATCTCCAGCAGAGAGCCTGTCTCCAGCACCTGTTCTCCTACCACCAAATCACACTTGTGTCTGGCACAGAGGAGGTGCTTGCCGAATGTTTGCTAGTTCAGATCACGTCACCAAAACATGGGGAATTCATTGAGTTTAATATTCTGGACTTAATAGACTGATTCTTTTCAAAGGCAAGCCCAAAAGATAGTCATAAGCACACCGAAGTAAGTACAATTAAATCTGAAATGATCAAAACATGCTATNATGATTTATTACACTTTCTGATTAACCTGGAAAACAACTTCACATTTTTGATGTCTCTATTCCAGGAGAAAATTAAATTTCTGGGAAGTTTTGTGGCTGACTCTAGACCCTATGCTGCCATTTGTTCTGCCCAGGGCTGTCTAACTAGCAGCCCACAGGCCTCCTGTATCCTAGGGTAACTAAGAATACAGCACAACACATTTGTAGATGACAACAGCATCATGTCACAATGTCACAAGACTGGGCATCGCTGTTAGTCTTTTATACAGAAATTTGTTATTGCATATTCTCAGGGGAAGGGATTGATATCCATGATGCTCCTTACAGGTTGATAACTTGAAAGATCAGATCTAAAGGACTCTGTTTCTTTTGTTCTTCCTTTCATCGAGTTGACAGGTGGGGAACAATTTTCATTGATCATTATGTTTAATTACTCCAGTTAATAATGCTGAGAAGCAAATAAGACTAACCAGGGAAAACAAAGAAAATAGACAAAATATAATACATAGCGAAGCATAAACTGTTACCGTTCATTCAGCTTTGCACCAGACCATAATCAATATCNAAGGACAACCGAAACAGCTCAAGAGATGGGCCAGTCTGTGGTCCAGGCTTACTTACCTTGGTGCGGATGATGAGAGGTAGTGGCAATAAAAAGAGGACACTGAGAATCACAATGAGAAAGCGGCGATAGACCAAAACATAATTGAGGAGTTTCATTGTCCTGAGCAGGTACTTCAGCAGTGCCCTCCTCACACTCAGGCAGATGTTAAATAACCAGNCTGGATTAATATTTTTCTACACTATCATCTTTACTTACGGCCTCAGACAGACCAGTGTTAGTTAAAATTAAATCTCATTTTTATTGTTTTACTATCACAATTAAAACAGAGAGATAAGCCCAAGAGCGCTGGAGTACTCAAAGACCATTTGCTTGTGCGGTTTGTAAAAAAAAAAAAAAAAAATACTGGTTCCTTTTCTTTCTTTCTGAGTGCACAGGAACTGGACGGTAGCCTGAATCGACCAGAAGAAGGTAAGATCATGAAGTTAACTGAGTTTGTCCACATTTTATTCCCCCTGCCCCTTTTGATGACATCTGGCTTCTCCTAGCTGGAGTTGTCACCATTGTTGTGATACCGTCAGTATTTCTCCACAGACTGTCTCCAGAGCCCTGCCTAAGAAAGCACACTCAGTGTNTAAGTTGAAATAGCAATTCCAACAGCAGGGATTTCAGTGAGGGGGGCACTGGGAAAAAGGAAAGGGTGCTTGATGCTGGTGAGTTGTCCTGGGGCTTCCCAGGTCCTGTAAAGAGTCAGCATTAGGAAAAACTGATAGCGATTTTTCCTTTTCCTTTGAAAGCAAAGTACTCTGTGTCTCTTAGAGATCTTAATACCTCTTTTTGGTAAGAAACAAAGATAAACCTTATGTAAACCCTCACCTTTAAGATCTTCATGAGTTTGAATTAATATTATTGCCCTGGCACTAGCTACATAATTATCAAGAGAGCTGTACAGAGATAACTCACTGGGGCCATTCAAGGTATGTGTGTATGTGTGTGTGTGTATGCGTGTGTGTGTGTGTGTGTGTGTGTGTGTGCGCGCACACGCATGGGTGCATGTGTGTGTGTGTGCATATGTGTGTAATGATGAAAACTGTTACAACATGAAATAGAGCGCATGACTAGGGTTTGTCGGGTGTGTTTTGAATTGTAAATTTATTATCCACTAAGGCTCAACTAAGCACCTGCACACTCAGCCCTAGATATTAAGAAAGCGCTTCCCAGACCTCCTGTAATTTATAGTGAATTTCTCTTGATGCAGATTTCACTCTTAGATAATGTGTGGCTACCATTTAGATCAGACTTCTCATTCCATATTAGTGTTGACTCTGCTTTACTTTTCTGTCAAAGAAAAAATTTTTTTCAATAACAGTCCCTGTATTGATGTAAATAAGAATTTCTTCCCCTCCAAAACAATACATTTCCAGGCAAATTACACACAGTGATTCAGGGAAAACTAGACAAGTAAACAGAAAAAAAAAAGTTTCTGAATAAGAATGGTGCGTTATATAAAAAATTTCACAGATGAAAGAGATGATGATTGCCAGCTGAATAATGATAGTAATATAATGGTGACTATCCACAAAGTAGCAATAATAAAGAACATTAAGAACATATTAAAGGAGATGAGTTGCTCAGAATTATACTTATTTTTCTCACTAAGGCCCTGACTATTTCATCACAAGCTTTTTCTCCTTTTTTTGATTTTTTGAAGGAAACTTTTGTTCTGATTTTCTTAGGCCACCTGGTGTGACCATTTGAACTTCACTTTCTCATCTTAGAGGATATTACTTTGTGAAATGATATNAAAAAATGAAAAGGCACTTGTGTGTCATTTAACAGAAATGAGGACCTATGCGGTGTTGAGAGAGCTGGCACTTGAGTGATACAGGCTAAGGAGAACGCTTGATGCTTCTCTGGGCCACTGCTCTCTTCTGGGGACAGTTTCTCCCTGGAGGAAGGTCCTCAAGACCTTTTGTGGCCTGAAGCTACAGCTAGACCGGTCTTCTGTGAGCATTCACACAAGACGTTTCAGCCCATAGCTACAAAATGTCCACCCTCTGCTTCACCTCTGCCACACAGCCGTTCTCCTAATCCTCAGCTATGCTCTCTTGCTGTTACAGACAGAAAAGAGCTGACAGAGTAATTCCCATTAAACACAAAGGATTAGTAGGCAATGAATGTCACTCAGGAGTCATCAGGGAATGAAAAGCCAAGATATCTGGAGCTTCTAAAGAATGTATCTTAAAAGGCTACAAATTGTGCCCTGGTGTTAGCCAGTTTCAAGTCAAAGACAAGTTAGTTTCCTATGTTAAAGTTTGCCTCATTTTTATGCAGAGAAACCTAAACTTCTGTGACATACTATATTTGTGTTATTTTAACATACAACAGTTGTGTTGTATATAAATTAAGTTGTAATATCAGGTGAACATTGGTTAATTTAAGGCACATTATGTTCAAATATAAAACATTACTAATACTGTTGCCTTGTACACCGTTTTCTACTGTGCACCAGGGATTTTGCAATTTCTACCCCATTTAATTTTCAAAACCCAATATAATCCAGGCAGGTAGTGCAGGCTTACAAATACAGCTACTCAAGAGACTCAAGGAGGAAGATTGGAAGTTCAAGGACATTCCAAGCTGCAAAGCGAGCTTAAGACAATTTAGTGAGACCCTGTCTCAGTATTTAAAAACAAAAGGGGGAAGTGAGGTGGGATAATAACTCAATGGTAGAGCCCTTGCCTGGAAAGTGTGAGACTCCAGGTTCAATCTCTAGTAACAGGAACAAGCACAAATACAAGTCATGGACATTTGTGTTGTTATTTGCTGTTATTATTACCACTTGTATTTTGTGGAAACTCAGAATTAAAGGGGTCAGATAAAATGTGCCAGGGATTAAGTGGCATAGTAATAACTTGAATCCAACTCTTTTTGACTCCTAAGGAAAAGCTTTCTCTTTCTTTTTTAAACTATGNCATGTATCTACAATGTTGACTATTTGTTCAACTCATTAACAAATATAGACTTTGTATGTGGATTGGTAAGCTTAAGGATCATATCTTTGTCATTTACTCTCAGGCATTATGAATAACATAAATGATATGAAAGGTTTGAGCACAGATGGAAGACCTCCCCCCATCTANTTTAAGGCAATTCAACTGCCCATCATATTTGAGTTCTGCAGACAATCAGTGGCAACAGAGTAGAAGTGAGTTTCCCTCACACCTGTTTTCTGGTTGTCTTTTCCTTATGACGTACTCATTGTCACATCTGTGCTTTTCTTCAAGCCTTTCTTGCTAAGAATATGATTTTTTTCTCTCCTTCAATCCCACCCGTCTTGAAATTTGATCTTACTGATTCAAGTCCAATCTGCTTCTCCATAATGATAACTCCAATCTGTGCCCACGTCCCCGATCCATTACTTTACAAGTCCGTCCCAGGAAGCCTCTCAGGCTAAATGCATCCATGTATCCTGGAGTGCTTGACCTAAATGAAAATGACTATAGCATTGGACCAAAAGAAGTCTTGAGACAGANAATTCATGTTTAGTTAGCTTTATATGTAATTTTACTAATGCATATAAATCTTAAATCCTCAGTAAGACTGTTAATTCTGCATTCATCTACCTCTAGCAAAGTTCTCAATGGGTAGTCGTCTCTGCTTACCTGTGATTGTAATCAAATGCAGCCAAACAGACACATTGCTTATATAGTATGGTGTTGATCAGTAGAGTCTTCAGGTTTCAAAAGATACATGGTATTTCAAAGGCTTCTAAGTTAAAATAGGCAGTGTACTAATGTGCCCTTGCTAAGCAGGGGAAAACACACCGATAGTCAAAATGCTTTTACTCTTAGTGAATCAGCATCTGCTTCAGTCACACTGCTGTTTTTATTCTTTGAACTTTTAGAGTATAAAATGCATAGCAATTTTAGTCAATTTCAACTGAGACTTTTTGGTCAGGGAATTGAAAACCAGGATTTCTCCTGGCGTTCATTTGTTCCTAAGCCTCCACCAGCTCCAAAACTGAATGTCATTCCTGATGGATTTTTATTTATTTTTAAAATTTATTTATTTTGTGTGTGTATGACTGTGGAAACACATACACATTATGGCACATGGATAGAGATCAGGGGACAAATGTAGGCAGCAGTTCTCTCCTTTAACCATGTGGGTACTGAAAACTGAACTCACTGTGCTCAGTACTGGGTACCTTTACTTGTNGAGCCATCTCACCAGCTGAGATTCCTATTTATATATTCCAAACATCTTCATAAATTTCAAAGCTTTCAGACATTGCATGGGGGAAAGGAAGTGTTGTATGTGAGTTGATCCCCAAACATTTTACAAGCTATTAAAACATTTTCCCCTAACCCCCATCTAGTAGTCTTGGCATTTACCTTGGCATGTTTTATTGTTTTCAATTACTGCAGGTTCATACATCAAAGCATTAAGATGAACCAAATCCTCTTGATGAAACCAAACCATAGACAGGGACGTTACATGACTGATAATTACTTATTCCAATTATTGGGAAGGTTGAAACAGGAGAATTATGAGTTCCAGGACAGCCTAGGCAACATGGGCAATAGAGTGAAATGTTGCTTCAAAACTAAATAAAAGGTATGTTGGCAAATTCCTAGGCCCACATCCCATCTCTTAAAATGAAGGATGAAATATTTGTCTGATATCTACCATGTAAACTGTGGATTCAAACACAAGTCCCCCAAATGCTTAAGTTGGCATCACTCATTAACCATANCCTCAATAATCATGAAGTAAATAACTGACCAAGTAGAAAAAGATTGAACTGTGTCCTGAGAGGCAGGGACTGGGCTTCTGTGAACCGAGAAGAAAAGCAAATTCCAAAGAGGAGGGACTACTCAAGCGAACACAGTGGCTAGCTGGCTGTCTCAGCACCAGGGCCAACACAGGACTGGCCACGCCCTCTGCTAGCTTGAGAAAATGCTTCTTCTGGACCAACTCCTACCTCATTTTTATTTTGGGACCACTAAAAGATAAAAGTGAGAAACTCAGAGATGATAAAATGGAGGTAAGGACTAGGAAGGAAGGGAAGAAGAGAAGGAACATTCTGGAACACCAATACTCATTCCAAAGCAGTAGTAAGCAGTGCATATTAGTTCATAAGCCCTGAGATTTGAATACTAAATAAAATTAAATTAATGTATTCTTTATAGAGTGTCATATTTTCTCTCTAGAGTTATTGGCATTATGATTTGCAAACAAATGCAATTAATTATTACTTACATAATAAGCCCATAGTGCTACTAGCTAATAATGCAAACAGATGAAGCTATTTTTTTAAGAATCAATGTCATTGATAGAACTAAAGTCATGCAATGCAGAAGATGTTATTCACGTTCTAATCTGAATGTTTTATAATAGATCATATTTTCTAAAGTAAGATTATATCTCACAAGGTAAAATGACCTCTGGTATAATATATATTAAATCATTTTATAAAATAGCTGAGAAAATAGTTACTGTTTATGGTTAGCATGTTTACTTCTGTTTATTATGGACAGACATTTTATATTAAACCTGCCTATTGTTTTATCAAAAAAATTAATTAAAATGAAATTACATTACTTCCTCCTTTCCCTTTTCTTCCAACCCATCACTTGGCCCCTCCTTCATTCCCTCTCAAATTGACCACCTCTTTTTATTATTAGTGTGACATATACATACATAAATACAACCTGTTGAGTCCATTGAGTGTGGCCTATGTGTACATAATTTAGGGCTGACCACTGTGTATTTGATAATCAATTAGGAGCCTCATCTCTAGGAAAGTCTATTTGTCCCTTTCTCTGTAATCATTAATTACCTGTAATTTTTTTGTCTAGGAAGTGGGGCTTGGTGAGATTTCCTCCATTTACATGAGCTTGTCTGTTGGTGGTGTGATTGTTTGGTCTTGTTTAGGCAGCCATGCGGTTGTAGTATCAGGATGTCACTTCCTTGTCATTTCTAGTAGGCACAATCTCACAGCCTGGTCCTCTGGCTCTTAGAATCTTTTTTTTTTTTTTTTGACCCCTTCTTCCATGATGTTCCCTGTGCCTTGAGCACAGGGCTTGTGTTGTATCCATTGGAGCTGAGCTCCACATCATCCACTGACCTCTGCATTATGACCCATTGTAGTTTTTTTTGTAATGGTCTTTGTTCGCTTTGTAGAGAATTTTTTTTGATGAGGGGTGAGAGCTACACATATCCATGAGTATAAGGAGAAGTTTTAGAATGTACTTAGGAATTATGCTAGTCTAGTGAAGTGGTGATAATTGGTTCTCTTCCAAGATTCATGACCTCTCTTCCCTCTCTTCAATTGGACTCCCAGAGCTTGGCTTGATGCTTGGCTATGGATCTCTGCATCTGCTTCCACCAGTTACTGGATGAAGGCACTATGGTGACAGTTAGGGTATTCACCAATCTGATTACAGGGAAAAGCCAGTTCAGGTACCATCTCCACTATTNCTAGTAGTCTTAGCTGGGGTCCTCCTTGTGGATTCCTGGGAATTTCCCTAGCACCAAGTTCCTCCCTAACCCCTTAATGGCTCCTCCCTCTATCAAGATATCTCTATCATGATGGGGAAATCTACAGAGACAACTGAACCAAGCTCATGGGAANTCATAAACTCTAGACTGACAGCTGTGGAGCTATATAGGACCAAACTATGTCCTCTGCATGTGGGAGACAGTTGTATAGCTTGGTCTGTTTGAGGGGCCCTTGACAGTGGAATCAGGATCTATTCCTGGTGCATGAGCTGACTTTTTGGAGCCCATTCCCTACAGTGGGATGCCTTGCTCAGCCTTAATGCAGAGGGGAGGGACTTGGTCCTGCCTCAACTGAATGTTCCAGGTTTGTTGATTCTGGGGAAGGTGGGAGGGAGGAAAGGAAGGAGGGATGAGAGGGAGAACTATGGTTGGTATGTAAAATGAAAAANTTTTTTAAATAAAGACAAAAAAAGATTAATGACCTCACAGACCCAGGTAGTTAGCTTGACTTTTTAAAGCAGTAGAGCACAAGTTCTTTATGAACATTTTTCAGTGGGCATTTTTCATAGAGTGGACATTTATAGTTATGTGATATAGGAATGAACAGATAAATTAATGAACAAAATATCATCCAAACTGTGTAGAAAAATAATTAAAAGAATAAAGAAGGAAAGTGAGTAAAGCTACCCCAAGAAGTGCAAGGATAGCACTCCTGCCCCTTGCATGCTTGTGTTTTGCTTTCTTTCCTAGCTACCTAGTGTAATATTCACATTCCAACAGTCTCAGTGGTCAGTACCTCCATTCTAATGGGAGCCACCGCGGTATTCAGAAGGAAACCCAGGACTCCTGAATGCAGCATTTATTACATTTGCACATGGGTAGGGAAGCAAGTAGAGTTTGTGATGTTCTAGAACATCAATACAAGGTTAGTTCTCTCAGCAAGGGAGACTGAAGACTCTTAGCAATTGATTACTTAGACCAACCACACAACTTGAGCTTATCCAAGCTATCACACCTTCTGGGAAGTCAGAAGATTTCTGTCTGTAGATATATTGAGTCAGTTGGAACCAACTCTTGAGGGAAGCTATACAGACCAGTTGAAAGAAATGAGTGAGGCCAACATGCCCCCATCGCTCACCTCCCCACTCCTCTATTCCCACCCTCTACTCCCTCCACACCCCACATCCCAACTCAGTTCTACTACAAAATCATTATTGCTCTCAGCCAAATGTGTTTGTTTATCCCTCCTAGGAAGGAGGGAAAAAATTCCCCTATTTGACTACCAAAAATATTGTCCCTTTGAAACATTTCCTGTCCCTGATATGGTGAAAACAAAATGTTAAGGTACCTAATGATGATTTTAAGTGTAGTAAATGGCCTTGACACAATCCAGCTTGCAGTCAAGCTGACCCATCTCTTTCAAAAATTATTTTTTACCTAAGTGTAGAATATTTGACAATATGCTATTAACATGAAGATGGAAGCTGGCCAGACTGNCCTTCTGCAGTAATTTTCTGTTGGCATAGTTACAGCATTCTCTGTTCTTCACCACTTGGACTCTTTTATTATTTGGTTTGGTGGCAAATTCCTCTTCTTTTATCATCGACTAAAGAAATAAAATTTCAGAACATTTTCTTCTTGACTTATATCATTGTATGGTTATACCATCTTAGGTGAAAAGCCCTGAGGATCCAGCTGAGTATATACTTTTGACCTAAATGCATAAACAATAGTATTAAGGAACGGTGTGAGCTCTGGGACATTTGAAAAGGAAGTAGGCATCTGCGGCTTGGGTTTAATGTATTCCCCCAAAAGTTCAAATGCTGGAAGTTTAGTCCGCAGTTTAACAATATATTGAAATGTGATGACAAGATGTTTAACAGGTGGAAATCAACAAGAGTCGATTAAGTTATAAAAACTACTCTCATAAATGTACTGAAGTCCTTNTCCAAAGACTAGGTTAATATTCTCAGGACAGGATGGGATCCTGCTGTAATAAAATCTAAGACTGGATTACTGACTGTGAAATTGGTTTGATATCAAGCACACCAGCATCTCTTACCTCTCTGTGGTCATGTGACTTGTCTCCTACACATGTCAACTTATCTTCCATCACATGGACCTCATCAGAAGCCAAGCAAAAATGGTATTCAGTCCTTGAACTTCTGTATCTCCAAAGACACCATCTACAGCAGCTTCTTGAAAGTCACCAGCCTCAGATATCTTGTTAAAGCAACAGAACACAGACTACCTTAGAGGCTAATAAAATGGATCCAAATAAAGTCTTTCTAGTAAGTGCCTTGTCTTATCCACAGNATACCATCCCTTCCAAAGTGAAAAATCTGGACATGGCAAGGAGTCCTTTGGTTTGATAGAGATAAGACAAATACTATTGGAGGGCAATTAGTTATGGCTTGTTACCTTGCATAATAATTCCTCTGCAATAATTCATTATGAATTCTCACACAAACATCTCATTCTAATATGGTTTACTGGACATTTTTAGAATCATAGTACTTTTGGTTTGGAAAATTGTTGTAAGTCCTAAGGAAATATGCATGTCAAAACCTGTTCCTTCCCAGCATATTGCTGGATTCCTCCAATGACAGGTGGCTCATTTCTCCTTCCAGATTTAAACATCTCCTTTCTTCTCTGTTCATCTTATTTTTTCATTGACAATGAGCCAAAATTTGTCTTCATTTAGGTTCATCTACTGTCTTAATTATTCTTGGGATTTTCTCTGTAATGGAGGAACAAGGGAGAATAGGGGAAATTATGTGGTGTGGTAGAGAATTAACCTAAAGGCAGGGGTATGAAAAATATATATTTAAAAAAACTACTATTTGACAATCCAATAAGAAATTTAATTGAAGGGAATAGTAGAAAGTGTGCCATATGAGAATAAGTGAGAGGATAGTGGAGATTAAAGGTTTAATCAGGGATGATGGTGAAGAAGATGAGGGTAGGGAGAGGGTTAAGGAAAACTAAGGCTATATGAAAAGCTTTTTGAAATTCACTAGATAGAATGTGAATTTCAAAATATAATTTTAAAAGCATTTGAACTAAGGTAAGGTACCCTCTATACATGGACAATGCTGCTTCCAGAAGACATGAATTATTAAATGAAAACTGCAGTGCCAGACAGTTTCAATAACTTCCCAACAAGATACTGGTCAGGGAGACCACCAAGGTCTCCACAATAACATGTGCAATTGCCATTGCTGTGGCTACTCACCAGTACTGTGTGGTGAAACCCTATTGTTGAAGAAACACACATTTTGACTGCAGGACATAAAGAAATCAATCATACTATGAAATATACATTTGCCCTGTTAAGAATTCTCCAAAAATAGATTAGCCTAAGATATTAGAAAATCAGAAATGTTTGTGTTTGATAAAGGAGTTAAAATCAATACAAAATATAGGTGATGCCACATGTGTAAGTAACATGTGCCCGCAGACAGTCTTT
Organism: Neotoma lepida; assembly: GCA_001675575.1. Taxonomy (NCBI): domain Eukaryota; kingdom Metazoa; phylum Chordata; class Mammalia; order Rodentia; family Cricetidae; genus Neotoma; species Neotoma lepida. The sequence goes on from LZPO01076645.1 coordinate 40,244, forward strand.
TCATTTCTCATGTAACAATATGTGAAAACTCTTCAAGAAGCACTCAGGGGTCTCTCCATCACTGAAGAAACCACTGCTTAAAGAAAGGCCACTACTGAAAGAGAGACCACTGCTGAAAGAGAGACCACTGTTGAAAGAGAGGTCACTGCTGAAAGAGAGACCACTGTTGAAAGAGAGGTCACTGCTGAAAGAGAGACCACTGTTGAAAGAGAGGTCACTGCTGAAAGAAAGTTTATGCAGTGAACTCACCTCTGGTACTCTTGCAATAACAGGGTTTCATCATCAGATTATGGAAGATCCAAGAAAAGAAAACTCAAGTTTGCATTTTTCTTGCATCAAATGCTCAAGGCTGATCCCGATCATGTAAATCTATGCCCCTATCAGCCCCACTTTCTTTGCTTAAGCTGACCAACTCAAAACTAAGGGAGGGAAACCCATGGCAAGTCAGCACATCTGCTTAAGATCACCAGTCCCTTCTTCCTTTTCCGTGCTCCTCTCTTTTAGTCAAGGTTGCTACCTACTGTTGTCTGCTGTGACTAAGCGTCTTCCTGCCTTACTTCCTTAATTAGCAGAGAAAACCCAATCCAATCAAGACCCTAGATGGTAACAGAACCATTAGTCTAATAGAATGCTATATATATATATATATTCAGTACTGGAAATTGAATCTGAAGCCTTCACACATGCTAGGAAAACACTCTACCTCTGGCTACATCCCTAGCCAAGTAGCATGTTTTCTAAATGGCCTACAAGATTAAAATCATGAGTATGGTAACAGAGGTGACTTCTCAAACCAATTGTAACAATCTATTTTATATTAAAAAAAATTAAGCCATTGTATCTCAGAGCTATTTTCCTGGACAGTTACATCTTGTCTTCTTGATGAAATTGCCATTTCAATTTGGAGAAATGTTTTTACTGTAAAGAAGGTCAAGGTCTAAATCCAGAAGGCAGTGTCTGAATCCCACTGTCAGCCCATATTACAAGTTCAAGGGCTCTAGCCTTTCTGTACCTCAGCTTCCATTCTTTCCATAGAGACAAACACAGACTTGCCTCACTGTTTTTTTTAACAGTGAGTAAACACAAGTTGTTTAGAATAATGACTTAAAAACCAGCTATAATGGAAACACACATCAGTGTCTATCTGGGTGCTATTGAGACTGTTCATCTTAGTATCATCTCCTTTTCTCTAAAGCCAGTATTCTATAATATTTGACACAAAGTTTAAAACTTTGGCAAGGGACCTTCTCAACTAGATGCTTGCTCTGGCTCTCAGTCCCTTGACTGCTAACCTTGGGATGATGTTTGCTTTTGTATCATAATGCAGAATTTTTTGTTTCTATCAATGGTGGAAAGATTACTAAACCCTAGTGAGGAAAANTTTAATTATAAAAGTACTTGATTGGCAATCTCAGACAATTATGTTCTATGACACTTATAAAGACTGAGAAAAAAANTAGGATTCAGAATAACTACTTAATTTTTTCCAAAATAGGTGTGTCCGCTAATTCAGGACTCTTGTGGTTTACTGAAAACCTCATATCCATCGTCTAACAATACTGTGAATAGCAGCTGTAAGGACAATGAAATGCAATGCATGTCAAAACACTTTCCAGGTCTCTTTTGCTATGTTTTATGTGTCAGTGTGGCTGCTAGGCACAGTCTTGTGCCATCTCCCTAATTTTCTTTCGTTTGCATCAAGCCATGTGGAAATGGCTGGATCAAGCAACTGNGCTGAGATTAGAGGAACTTTGTTACACTCCCACACGTGGAAGCAGAAGAAATACATGCAACAGCAAGAGTCTTACCATCCAAGGCCTTTCAAAACACATCAGTCAGNTTGGCAGACTTAAGTTCTCCCTAAGGAAAAATGTACTTGATCTTTTTTTACAGATCTTTCTTCAAATTCTAGTTCAGTATTTGAAATGTTGTTTTATGTTTAAATTTATTAATTTCAACTTTCAGAGTCTCTTCATATCTCAGACATACATCATTAGTCTACTATTCCCTCCACATACTCACTTTCACACAAAAATTTTTAATTTTGTTTTCTTTGGAGCAAAAGAAAGCAGGAGTTATGGGCTTCCTGGGACCTGACTCCCATCCTTTAGAAGAGAAGTAAGTGCCTTCCACAGCTGAGTTATCTCTCTAAGCTCTGCTGCCTAGTTTTAAAATCTACTCATGAAGCACGCTTGGTCTGACAAACCTCAGGTGCTTCTTTCTATGGTAACCATACTGCTTGGTTACATTAGCTTAGTATTAGTATGTTATTGTGAAGTGACAGTTAATACATCCATTTTTTCATATTTAGAGAAACTTTCCAACTGTTTATTAAGAAGCTGGTTTCGCTAACAGTTACTATTAGTTTGAAAATCCCTTCATTTCTTCTAATATTTTGAGGTTCTTAGAGATAGCATCTTGCTATGATTCAGATAAGTGTTCACCAATGACCCATACATCTAAGGCTTGTTCCCCAGATAGTTGATATTTGAAATACTGTGGACCTTTAGAGGGTGGAATGTTTNGAAGGGCATTAATATTGGGGTGTGGCATTAAGGTGTGACATTGGACTCTGATCTCTTCCTCTTTTGCTTCTTAGAGACAAAGTAAGTGCTTTGTATCTTCCACATACTCCCTGCCCTTGCTCTCTGGGTTGGCCCCTCCCACTGAGACTCATGAACCACCCAATCATGAGCAGGAACTTCCAAAACTGAGCCAGGTAAACTTGAGGTCTTGAAATTGTTGTAACAATACAAAGCTAACATGTCCTAATTTTCTTTGTTCATTGTGTGGCTTCTTTTATGTTGGCATCTTCCAGATAGACAACTATTTTGTATGCATCATTATGTCCCCTTTAAAAATCAAATATTTATATCATGAAATAGATCTCATTCAGCTCTCTACTATATATGTTTAGAGTTGATTAAAAAAAAAAACCTCTCTTCAGTAAGTACAGCATTGTTCTCCCTGTGAAATAAATGTGTAACTATAAAAAGCTCTAAGGATAACTTCTAAACTTTGTTGTTGTTTCCTCTAAATATTAAAAACAAACTATTAAAATGTTAAGAAAGCTTCCCAAACCATGGTGACATCTTGCCCGGGCTGCTACCTAGGACCGTGACTGGGTCCGTGGTCCTATCACAGTTGTGATCTGTATTGATATCTGTGGCCCATGTTGCCACCAAAGACCACACAGCGTGTCGGAGGGCCATGGTGTCCTCCTGGCCAAGGCTGCTGCTGAGGGTCATGTCTAGGTCTGTGACCCTTTAGTAGTCAGGGTATGAGTTGATGTGTGTAGACCCGGTACCACCAACGGTCGTGCAGATGAATGGGGTCTGGTGAGCCACCTGAAACCATGTTGGTACCCAAGGGCCATAGTCATCCAGGAGGCCTGTGCTGCCACAGAGCCATGGTGATGTCCAGCCTGAGCTGCTGCCAAGGGCCATGTCTGGGTCCATGGTCCTGCCACAGCTGGGGTCTGTGATGATGTCCATGGCCCAAGTTAGTGCAAGGGTTCATTGGAACCCTTCACTGGCCCTGCGATAGCTACCCTCCCAATGCCCACTGGATCCTGCAGCAGGAGAGCTGGCCCCACCCCTCAGGGGAGAACTGGCCCAGTACTTGGGAAAGATGGCCCCACTCCTCACTACAGGCATGCACTTCACCTGGGTAGCACACTAGAGTTGACTCTGTGGTCGGGGACACAGGTGCACCAATCCTGAGAGTGGGAAAGCAGGAAAGCTGACCCTGTTCCCCCTCATCTGCCATGTAGTGGTGGCATGGAAGAGAGAAAGATGCCCTCACCTCCTCACGAATCGCCACCTGCAGCAAGTGAGAGAGCTGGCCCCTGGGATTAACAAGAGTGAGCTAGCCTTGACCCTTACCGGCTGCAGCACATAAGAGTGTGGGTTCTGCACTGTCTGGACAGCACACTAGAGCTGACCCTGTGGTCAGGGACCCAAGTGAGCCAGCTCTGAGGGTGTGACAGCAACAGAGCTGACTCAGTACCCTAGTCTGCCACACAGTGGCATGGGTAAGGGAAAGATGCCCTGCCCCTCTCCACCCCTTGCTACCTGCCACACCCAAGAGAGCTGGCCCCAGGGTCACAAGACTGAAAGAACTAGTCCGCCCCTTACCAGCTGCAGCACACAGGAAAGCAGGACCTGCACCCTACTACCTGGGCAGCACACTAGAGCCAACCCTGTTGTCAGGTGTGCAGATGAGCCAGATCTGAGGGCATGAGAGTAGAANTGATCACGCCCTCCCCTTTGAATGCCCCCTATAGCAATCGGGAGAGAGGGCCCCCCACCTCACCTGAGCAAAACAGTAGAGCTGGCCCTGGTGGTGTGAGTGTGGGTGACCTGCATCTGAGAACCTGAGAGCAGGAGAACTGGCCAGCAGCACTCCTTGCAGCAGGATGCATTGGGTGAGCTAGCCAGGGAAGTGCTGGAGAACTTGCCCAGATAGTAATGAGGAGGGAAAACTGGAGAGCTGACCAACCCAGCTACCACCCAGGCCCAGAACAATGGCTAGGAGTTCGCTTATCCCAATATCCACCTCATCTGTGAACTGTAGAGCAGTTGAAGCTGTTGAAGCAGTTGGAGCAGGTGAAGGGGACAAACCCACAGATCCAAAACAGCAGGATCTCCATGACAGAAGAAAACAACAGATATCAAGGAGGAGCCCCAATTAGAGCCCATTATCAGTGGCGTAGTAGAAACCAGAGGCCTCGAGCCAAACCAATGACTCATGGCAATGAACATGTGAAGACGAGTGGACTAAAGAGTGAACTGTGTGACATAATGGGCCACACCACAGCTTCCACAATGAGATTCTTCTCTGTCTCTGTCTCTGTCTCTGTCTCTGTCTCTGTCTCTGTCTCTCTCTCTTTCTCTCTCTCTCTCTCTCCCTCCCTCTCTCCGTCTCTCCCTCCCTCCCTCTCTCCCTCTCCCTCTCCTTCCTTCATTCCCTCTCTCTCTCTGTTTGTTTGGTTTTTCTTTTAAATTTGGTTTTGTTTTGGAAAGGAGGTGGCAGAGGACGGATGCAAAAGGGATGGGGAAGTAAGTGGGATTGGAATGAGTGATGTGAAATTCACAGAGAATCAATAAAAGTTAAAAAGAAGAAGAGGAAGAAGAAGGAGG
>LZPO01076648.1:2578-14391 GCA_001675575.1 Neotoma lepida
CCCTTCTCTTTCTCCCTCCGTCCCTCCCTCTATCCAAAATACCTTCAGATTTACAAAATTCTGGCAGAGACATACCTAGTTCCTGTGCCTCCCACACAAACTACTAATCAATTGCTGATAATTTATGGACAACTTTATTTGATGACACAACCAAGTTTAATTAAGTCAAATTCCCTTAACAATATCTGCATGTTCAGAAGGAGATTGCTGAGGCTTTGGTTCCTCAGCATGCTATCTACCTCCTGCTATGTAGTCTTAATGGAGTCTGACCTCTACACCAGGGAATAATGTACACTTAAACCTTATTGAACCTGTATAGATTGGGTGTTGCCCACTTACAGTTGAGGGGGTTATAGTACATAAAGTTCACTCAGCTCTCAAGGGCCACATTACTTCTGTTACAAGTTAAAGATGCATTAAGATGAGGCCCAAAGCCATTTGTTCCTGTTTATTAGTAACTGCATTCATTGTATCTTCACTAGTCATAAATAATGTTCAAGTGGATTATAGATTATCTATGTGACATGTTCATATTCCTTCCTCCANTCATTCTGGACCTGAGGACCAGGAATACAGGATTATCCTTCCAGCCAAGAATCTCCTGAAGACCAAACTAAACTAGAGAAAAGCATAGAGCACATCTTCAGAAATGAGGTGGAGACATTTCCTGCTGTTCCTGTCACTGATGCTGACACAGCCTGGACCCACGCATGACTCCAGCTGTTACTGGCATGCCTGTCATGTGTGCTTTATATCTTTCTCTTGAAATATTTGCAAGAGTTTTATTTTGCACTTTGCAGGCCCCACAGCACTTGTGTCTCCCAGGAGCTGGTTACAGGTGCAATGAGGTCCCATCCCTAACCACAGCATCAGAATCAGCATCTTAGCAGGTTGTCCTGGGGATGCACATGATACTGAAATTTAGGAAGCAGTAGTGAAAAATGCCTTAGGCTTCTGTTGTTTTCACTTTTAACCTGTGAAGTTATAAACTTCCATATAAATACTATTTTGCCTGGTCTTTTCTTTTTCTTTTTTATTTATTCTTCTCCCATATATTACACTCTGACTGCAGTTTTTCCTCCTCCCTCACCTCTCAATCTATTCCCTCATCTCCCTTCTCCCTCAAAACCACTCCTCCTCTGTTTCCCGTCAGAAAAGAGCAGGCCTCCCAGGGATATCAACCGAACATGGCATATCAAGTTACAATAAGACTAGGCACATCCCTCATATTAAGAATGGACAAGGAAACCCAGTAGGAGGAAAAGGGTCCCAAAAGCAGGCAAAAGAGTCACAGACAGCCCCACTTTCACTGTTATTAGTGAAACACCAAGATACACAACCATAAGATATATGGAGAAGACCTAGGTCAGACCCTTACAGGCTCCCTGGTTGTTGGTCCAGTCTCTGTGAGCCCCCATAGTCCCTGCTTAGTTGATTCTGTGGGCCATTTTCTTGTGGTGTCCTTGACCCCTCAGTTTNCTACATTCCCCTTCCTCCCTTTCTTCTGCAGGATTCCCTGAGCTCCACCTAATGTTTGGTTGTGGGTCTCTGCATCTACTCCCATCATTTGCTGGATGAAGCCTCTCTGATGATAATTATGCTGGGCTTCACAGTCTATGAGTATAGCAGAGTATCAGTAGGAATCATTTCATTCTTTTTTCTTAAAGCTGGTCATGTTTGGTTCTACCCTAGATATCTAGACTATCCAGACTGGTTCCTGGACATCCAGCAGTTTTAGGCTTGGGCTCCCTCTTGTGGCATGGCTCTCAAGTTGGACCAGTCATTGGTTGGCCACTCCCACCTTTACCCCAGCATATCTTGCAGGCAGGTTTTGTAACTGGGTTCTTGCCCCAGTCCCTCCACTGGAAGTCTTGCTTGGTTACAGAAGATAGCCAGTTCAGGTTCTATATCCTTCATTACTAAGAGTATTAGCTAGGGTCACCCTCATAGGTTCCTGGGAATTTCCATTGTCCTAGATTTTACCATGCCCCCAAAATGCCCCTCATTTCCAATCATCTCTCCCAGTACACTCTCACTCCATGCCCCACAACCTGATCCCTCCTGTTTCCATTCCCACTTGCNCCCAGTCAACCCATGAAATCTACTCTATTTCTCCTTCCCAGAGAGATCCATATGTACCGTTTTACTTAGCCTCTCTGGGTCTGTGAATTGTATCATTAGTTTATCCTTTACTTAACAGATAATTTCTACTTATAAGTGAATAGATACCATGTTTGGCTTTCTGGGTCTGGGTTACCTCACTCAGGATGACTTTTTTCTAGTTCCACATCCATTTGCCTGCAAATTTAATGATATTATTTTTTTAACAGCTAATACTNCATTGTGTAAATGTACCACATTTTCTTTATCCATTCTTCAGTTGAGGAACATTCAGATTGTTTCCAAGTTCTGGCTATTATAAAGAAAGTGGCTATGAACATAGTTGAGCAAGTGTTCTTGTGGTAGGATAGAGTATCCTTTGGATATATGCTCAAGAGTGGTATAGCTGGGACTTGAGGTAGATTGATTCCCAATTTTCTAAGGAATCACCATATTGATTTCCATGGTGACTGTACAAGTTTGCACTCCCACCAACAGTGAAGGAGTGTTCCCCTTGCTCCACATCCTCTCCAGCATAAGCTGTCACTTGTGTTTTTTTATCTTAGTCCTTCNGACAGGTGTAAGATGGAATCTCAGAGTCATTTTGATTTGTATTTCCCTGATGGCTAAGGATGATGAATGTTTCTTTAAGTGTTTCTCAGCCATTTGAGATTCTACTGTTGAGAATTCTCTGTTTAGATAAGTACTCCATTTTTAATTGGATTATTTGATTTGTTGATGTCTAGTTTCTTGAATTCTTTATATATTTTGGAGATCAGCCCTCTGTCAGATGTGGGGTTGGTGAAGATCTTTTCCCATTCTATAGGCTGATGTTTTGGCCTATTGAAGGTGTCCTTTGCCTTACAGAAACTTTACAATTTCTTGAGGTCCCATTTATTAATTGTTGATCTTAGTGCCTGCACTATTGGTATTCTGTTCAGGAAGTTGTCTCCTGTGCCAATGTGTTCAAGACTAATTCCCACTTTCTCTTCTATCATGTTCAATGTATCTGGATTTATGTTGAGGTCTTTGATCCACTTAGACTTGAGTTTTGTGTAGGGTGATAGATATGGATCTAGTTGCATTCTTCTACATGCCAACATCCAGTTATGCCAGCACCATTTGTTGAAGATGCTTTCTTTTCTCCATTGTATAATTTTGGCTTCTTTGTCAAAAAGCAGGTGTCTATAGGTGTGTGGATTTGTGTCTGGGTCTTTGATTCCATTCCATTGATCCACCTGTCCATTTTAGTGCCAAAACCATGTGGTTTTTATTACTATTGCTCTGTAGTAGAGCTTGAAATCAGGGATGGTGATTCCTCCCAAAGTTCATTTATTGTATGGGATTATTTTAGCTATCCTGGGTTTTTAGTTTTTCCATATGAAGTTGAGTATTGTTCTTTCAAGGCTGGAGAGATGGTTCAGCGGTTAAGAGCACTGGCTGCTCTTCCAGAGGTCTTGAGTTCAATTCCCAGCAACCACATGGTGGCTCACTACCATCTATAGTGGGATCTGATGCCCTCTTCTGGCATAAAGGTGTACATGCAGATAGAGCACTCATATACAAAAAATAAATAAATAAATCTTTTTTAAAAAGTATTTGTTCTTTCAAGATCTGTAAAGAATTATGTTGGGATTTTAATGGGGATTGCACAGAATCTGTAGATTGCTTTCAGTAGGATGGCTGTTTTTACTATGCCAATGATACTGATCTATGAGCTTGGGAGATCTTTCCATCTTCTGATATCTTCTCCAATTTCTTTCTTTAAAGACTTGAAATACTTGCCATACAGGTCTTTCACTTGCTTGGTTAGAGATATACCAAGATATTTTATATTATTTGAGGCTATTGTGAAGGGTGTTGATTCACTGATTTCTTTCTTAGCCCATTTATCATTTGTATGTAGGAAGACTAATGATTGTTTTTTTAGTTAATCTTATATCAAGCCACTTCACTGAAAGAGTTTATCAGCTGTAGTTGTTCCCTGGTGGAATTTTGGGAATCGCTTATGTATGCTATCATACCATCNAAGAATAGGGATTCTTTGACTTCTTCCTTTCCAATTTGTATCCCCTTGATCTTCTTTAATTGTCTTATTGCTCTAGCTATAATTTCAAATACTATCTTGAGTAGATATAGAGGGAGTGGACAGCCTTGTCTTGTCCCTGATTTTAGTGGAACTGCTTTGAGTTTCTCTCCATTTAATTTCAGGTTGGCTATAGGCTTGCTGTAAAAATTGCCTTTATTATGTTTAGGTATGTCCCTGTATCTCTGATCTCTCCAAGACTTTTATCATGAATGAGTGTTGGATTTTGTCACAAGCTTTTTCAGCATCTAATGAGATGATTGTGTGCTTTTTTCTTTTAGTTTATATGGTGGATGGCACGGACACATTTTTATATGTTGAAGCATCCCTGCATCTCTGGGATGAAGCTTACTTGATCATGGTGTATGATTCTTTTGATGTGTTCTTGGATTTGGTTTGCAAGTATTTTATTGAATATTTTACATCGATGTTCATGAGGGAAATAAGTCTTTGTTGAATCTTTGTGTGGTTTGAGTATCAAGGTGACTGTGGTCTCATAAAATGAATTTAGCAATGTTCCTTCTGTTTCTATTTTGTAGAATAATTTGAGGAGTATTGGTCTTAGCTCTTCTGTGAAGGTCTTAGAGAATTCTGTGATAAAACTATATTGTAAGATGAATTTCTAAATGGTCTTGTTAAATAAAAACATAGGGCCAGAAATAGGGTGAAAATCTGACAGAGATCAGAGGAATTAGGAACAGCTGCCAACCTCACCTTAACAACACCGCTGCTTCCAAAAGAGTGCATGACTTCCTATACCTCCATGTCTATATTCCGTTCTGTTCTGTTCTCCCATTGGCTCTCTCAGCCTAGCTACATCACTTCCTGTCTGTCTGTATAGACCTCAGAATTCTATGGTTGATGTTGGGATTAAAGGCGTGTGTCTCCACACTTGACTTTGTTCCTAGTGTGACCTGGAACTCACAGAGATCCAGACAGACCCTGCCTGCTAGATTAAGGGCATGTGCTAACATTGAAAGGCTAGCTGCTGACCTTGTTCTTCTGATCCTCAGATAAATTTTATTAGGAGACATAGATAAAATACCACTACACTCTATGGCTCTGGGCTTGTTTTGATTGGGAGATTTTAATGACTGTTTCTATTTCCTTAAGGATTATAGGTCTATTTAAATTGTTTATCTGATTTTAACNCAACTTTGATAAGTGGTATCCACCAAGAAAAATTGTCCATTTCTTTTTTAGTTTTTTTTCCAATTTTTCCAAGTATGAGTTTTTGATGTATGACATAATGATTCTTTGGACTTCCTTAGTGTCTGTTATTATGTCCCCATTTTTGTTTCTGATTTTGTTAATTTGGATATTCTTTCTGTGTATTTTAATTAGTTTGGATAAGGATTTGCTTATCTTGTTGATTTCTTCAAAGAACCAACTCTTTGTTTCATCAATTCTTTGTACTGTTCTCTTTGTTTCTATTTTATTGATTTTAGCCCTCTGGTTATTTCCTGCTTTCTACTCCTCTTAGGTATGTTTGCTTTTTTTTGTTCTAGAGCTTTCAGGTGTGCTGTTAAGTTGTTAGTATGCGATCACTCCAGTTTCCTTATGAAGGCACTTACGGCTATAAACTTTTCTCTTAGCACAGCTTTCATTGTGTCCCATAATTCTGGGTATGTTGTGCATTCATTTGCATTGAATTCTAGGAAATCTTTAATTTCTGTCTTTATTTCTGTCTTGACCCAGCAGTCATTCAGTAGAAAGTTGTTCGGTTTCCATGAGTTTGTAGGCTTTCTGTTGTTTCTGTTTTTGTTGAAATCCAGATTTAATCCATGGTGGTCTGATAGGATTATTTCAATTTTCTTTTATCTGTTGAGACTTGCTTTGTGAAGGAATATGTGATCTATTTTGGAGAAAATTCNATGATGTGCTGAAAAGAAGGCATATTCTTTTGTGTTTGAGTGAAGTGTTGTATAGATAGCTGTTAGGTCCATTTGGTNCATAATGTCTGTTAGTTCCATTATTTCTCTGTTTAGTTTTTGTTTAGATGACCTATCCATTGGTGANATTGGGGTTCTGAAGTCTTATTAATGTATAAGATTTGATGTGTGACTCAAGCCTTAGCAATATTTCTTTTACAAATGTGGGTGCCATTGCATTTACGGCATAGATGTTAAGAATTGAGACATCATCTGGTGGATTTTTCCTGTGATGAGTATGAAGTGTCCTTCATCCCATTCTTTTGATTAATTTTGGTTGGAAGTCTATTTTGTTAGATATTAGGATAGCTACGCCAGCTTGCTTCTTGGGTCCATTTGCTTAGAAAATCTTTTTTCAGCCCTTTACTCTGGGGTGTCTATCTTTGATGTTGAGATGTGTTTCTTGTATGAAGCAGAAGGATGGATCCTGTTTTTGATTCTATTTTGTTGTGTTAAGTATCTTTTTATTGGGAAATTAAGTCAATTAATATTGAGAGATATTAATGACCAATGATTGTTAATTCCTGTTATTTTTTTTTGGTGGTTGTATGTGTGTGTGTGTGTATTTCCCTTCTTCTGGTTTTATTGATGTGACATTTCTTATTTCCTGTGTTTTTATGGATGTAGTTAACCCCCTTGGGTTAGAATTTTCCTTCTAGTACCTTCTGTAGGGATGGATTTGTGGAAAATATTGTTTAAATTTGACTTTGTCATGAAATATCTTGTTTTCTTCTTCTATGGTAATTGAAAGTTTTGCTGAGCATATTAGTCTGGGCTGACATCTGTGGTCTCTTAAAGTCTCTAAGACATCTGTCCAAGCCCTTCTGGCTTTTAGAGTCTCCATTGAGAAGTCAGGTGTAATTCTAATAGGTCTACCTTTATATGTTACTTAGCCTTTTTCCCTTGTAGCTTTTAATATTATTCTTTCTTCATTCTGTATGTTTAGTGTTTTGATCCAATCTATTTAGTATTCTGTAAGCTTCTTGTACCTATATAGGCATGCCCTTCTTAAGGTTATAAAAATTTTCTTCAATGATTTTGTTAAAAATATTTTCTGAGCTTTTGTACAAGATTCTTCTCCNATTTCTAGTCTTCTTAGGTTTGGTCTTTCCAAAGTGTCCCAGATTTCCTGAATGTTTTGGNTCAAGAATTTTTTAGCTTTAACATTTTCTTTGGTTGATGTATCAATTTCTTCAATCATATCTTCTNTGCCCTCATAGATTCTTTCTTCTATCTCTAGTCTGTTGGTGATGCTTGTGTCTGTGGTTCCTATTTGCTTACCTAGATTTTTCATCTCAGGATTCCCTCAATTTGTGTTTTCTTTATTGTTTCTATTCCCATTTTTAGGTCTTGAACAGTTTTATTCATTTCCTTCTCCTGTTTGTTTATTTTTTTTCTTGGCTTTCTTAGTTTTTTTAAGGGATTTATTCATTCCTTCCCATTGTTTGTTTGTATTTTCCTGAGCTTTTTAAGGGATTTATTCATTTTCTCTTTAAGGATCTCTTTCATTGCCATAAAGTTGGTTTTAAGGTCATTTTCTTGTGCTTCAGCTGTGTTGGAATATTCAGTTCTTGCTGTTGTAGGATAGCTGGGCTCTGGTGGTGCCATATTGCTTTGGATGTTGTTGATTGTGTTCTTACACTGACATCTAAAGCATCTGGGTTTGGGATGAATATAGGTCTAGGTGCTGATTTTTGAGTTTGTCTTTACTGAATGGGTATTTTGTTCCTTGGTTTCTGTTTCCTCTTTGGTCTTCTGATTCTTGTGGTCTGTATTTCTGGCAGCCAGTGTGATGCACCTGATCAGCAGATATCCACCTGTGTAGGGGCTGGGGCATGGCAGTGGGAGCAGGTGGGAAGGAGTGTCAGTGGCTTGGATATTTTGGCTCTGAACTGAGTGCGTGAGAGGGTTCAGAGGGCAGGTGGGCCTCTTACCTGTTCTCTATTTTGTCTGTTCTTTGTACTTCATTTTTATTAATACCAGTGGTAGCCTGACAAAATGTGGTAACTGATTTTATACAAGAGGCTGTATTAAAACACCTTTAGTGATAATTAATAAAATAAGCTGGCATTATATGTTATGGGTTTAAAACTTGGAAATTTCAGAGATCATTGAAAAATAAGTATTTGTCCTCACCAGCTATACTTCATAACCCAAAGATCCCAAATAACTGTCAGGCTCTTAATTCATTCTCTCCATTGCATGGGGTAAAGAATGCTATCTTTTTAATAAAGGAATACCTCAATTGCATGATAGCATGGCCCTATATAGGTAAAAAAAAAAGTGCTTTTGCTACTGTATTCTNAACATAAAACACAGAACAGGAATGGTAACTGGAATGTGTGGTCTTTTCCCACACCAGTTCTTCAATTGTCAGTAGACCCAAATTGGGATGCTGAAACTTAACTCAGTTCAGACCCATATATCTATAGTTAGAATCAGAAGACACAGATAAGGGCTCAGTCCCTCTAGTTGGACTGCCCTCCAACTAGAGATCAATCACAAACCCTGACTAATGACTTATAAACAGGGAGCTCTTGGAATTCACTCCTCATTTCCACTGTTTTTTGCTCTTGTTGTGCTTGTGTGTTTATTATTGTTTTGTTTTGTTTGGGGGATTTTGTTTGTTTTTTGTTTTTTTTGTTTTTTGTTTGTTTGTTTTTTGTAAGTCTCAGAGAAATTGGGAAAGAGTTGTAAGCTTTATTGCAAGGGCACAGCCACATGAGAAGGCTTGAAAGGAAAGATATTTTCAAAGTGACACAGAACCCCAGTGCCTCTCTGCCACACCTCCTTCCAATAGTGTCATACAGTCAGCAGTTGGAAGCTCTATGAACCTGTCCTTCTGGGGTTTTATTGANACTTTATTTTGTAAACGTGATTGATTATGTCATTATCTTTTGGTGAATATCTCAACTTCAGCNTTTTTCCCCTTCTCAGAGGTCAGGGGTGACTGCACATTCTAACCCTAAAATCACATGATTACCTTCCCTGGTACACACTTCTTCTGAAGCTATGCAAGAATCCTCAGTCATAAGTTTTCTTATTAGTATTCAAAAAGACACTTTGGCTTTGGCCACACAAAGAGTTTTGAGAGCTCTGTGCCAGGAGTTGATTGACTATCAGAATATCAAATACCTATTTCTCAGCATAAATCAAATTATAACTGGGGCCATAAAAGTGATGAAGCATTTTGACACTGTGCATGACTTTTCAACAGAAACTATTTTTTTAGGTCTGTTGTGAAATTAAATACTAAGAAAATGGAAAATAGTAAGACTAATATTTACTTAGTACATTATTCATTAAGAACATTGAGAATTAAAGTTTCATTTTGTTTTATAAAAATCCACCAGGACGATTTTGACCAATGAGTTTGATACATATGAACCAACATCTTTTCTTTTTCTTAGTGGATTACTATCTTTTTTAAGAAGTCTGGATNCATTTCCAAAACTTAATTCTTTGTAATCTCATTATCATGACATATCTCTGAGAGTACCTCTCAGATAAAGTCCCTTACCAGCATTATGTCTTCTGGATCACTTCCTCTATGATGTGGGTTACTTTGCCCCCACGAAGAGCCTCTGACAGCCCATCTAAGGTTCTCTTATGGTAGCAACAGTCCTGGGTCAATTATTTCTCCTATAGTTCTACTTATGTTCTGTTCAAATGTTTCAGAGTTATTTCCACAGTAAACTAGAAGTTTCTGTTGTGCTACATGTTTGGGAGAGAGTGTACGTTATGCATATGTCACTACATTTGTGGGGTAGTGCAAGACATATGCTCATACGAAGACCAAGTCAGCTCTGTGTGTCCTTCAGAAGCTGTGCACCATGTTTTTGGAATCAGGGCCCCTTACTTGTCTATAGCTCACCAAATAGGCTAGATTGATTGGCCATCAAAACTTAAGGTGTCCGCCTGTTTCTGCACCTCCAGTGCCAAGATTTCCAGTGTGCCCCACAATTCCTACATTTAGGAATTTAGCTCAAACCCTCATGCTTGAATGACAAGCACTTTTCTAACTAAGCCATCTTCACAGCCCTAGTAGTAGTGTTTTAGCAATCAAATAGTTTTGCCCAAGTGTCTGCCTACTGCTGGCAGACAAGGAACCAACAGAACTATCTGTTTTGTTATCTGTGTGTGAACTTACCACAAAGGCACATGGCTAGTCCCATTGGGACTTCAAAAGTGATGGCTGGTCATCGATCCTGACACTCATCATTATTACATTATGATTTTTAGATGGAAGAAACTGTGATGCCCCATGGAGTTAAAAAACAAGTAGCTGAGATTTGAATGGTGTTGTTGAGGGGCTAGTGTTGTCTACTGAAGCATGATAGCTTTATAACAGAAACCCTCAAATCGATGGGTACCTCACTGCACTCAAAACTGACCTCTGCACATGTATATAAAATAAAGAAATGAGGATCTCAGTTTACTTTTTAAATTGTTTAACACTGTCTTTAACTCAGCTAAATATACAGCTGATTTTTTTCTTTAAAAAAAAAACCTATTACATTGTGACTATTATCTGAGAATATGGCTCTAGGTCTTTGACAGAAACATTTGGTTCTTGTAAGGCTCATATACCTATAGGGTCAAGGGCCATGATGACACTGAACAGAAAGACACCAGCTATCTCCTGAACTCTGGACTGGGCTTGTCTTCCTAACTATACCCAGACTATTAAACTAATTCTGCCATTCCTGCCATGTAAGTCTTGGTGACCCACTCTCACTGCCTCTTTATCTCCAATCTGTGCCAAAAACTGATGGAATCATCATCTTGTTTCCTCATGATAATTTCAGAGTACATTCTCACAATTCCTTTCTAAGGACAGGCTGATAGGACCAACTGGAACAAACTCAAGAGCTGTGCCCATTTGAAGACAATGCCTCTTATTCCATTTCAAATGCTGATCATGGACAGGAAAAGGCCCATTATTTCAAGAGACACTGAAATCTACGCCATTGTGTAAAACTTGGTATATTTTATAATACTATGTAATTCAAATAGCAAATACTTCCATGCTGGACTTGTCCTGCCTGACAGGTGGGANGATGGAATCAAACAAGCTGTATTGTNATTGCTTCAGCCCNAGATTTCCTGCTTTGTGTGGCTGAGAGAACATTCCTTATTCTCTGTAAGCCTCAATTCCCTCATCTGCAAGATGGATTTCAAAAGGTAGATATCGTATACAGTTGTTAAGAGGAGACTATTATTGAGGGTCTAATCTCTAAGGTGCNTAGTAAAATCTGGAGCAGTTTACTCCTCATTCTATCTTGTCCTCTGCTCCCCTCACCTTCTGCCCCTCCAATTACAGGTGCTCACTCCTAGCTTCTTTCTGTCAATGATATCTAAGTTGTAAACAATCTTTTGTGTCATCCCAAGTGGTTCAGATAAATGACAAATACAGCCATGCATGTGATGGTATTTGATCCATTTCACTGTACTTGCTAACCAGATTGACTTATATAGTATTGTGCCATTGTAGTTTAATAATATTTGGTGAATTTAGACATGTGGCTTTTTCAAAACTTTTTCTTTATCATGTAACCTTTTAGAATACCTTAAACTACTGTGNTTTATCTTCTCAGCTTGTCTTTATTAGAAGAATTTGACTGCAGCTGCAATGAGCTGGAATCCCTTCCTTCCACCATTGGCTACCTGCACAGCCTGCGAACCTTAGCAGTCGA
>LZPO01076649.1:8299-19774 GCA_001675575.1 Neotoma lepida
ACATTATACATTGGCACACAGAGGAGTAAAAACTAACAAACAAACATGAAACCTTAATATCTATAGACAAAGGACCTACTATAAGATTAAGATTAAAAAATACTCTGGCACAACATTATAATACCAAAAAAACCTCCAAAGATGCCGTTGAGTTTGTTTTGTGTTGGCCATATATGGCTGGGCATGGGGCTTACCCTTAAGAGTGATTTGTTTCTCCCAGTGAGACTCCCTTGGAGAAAACTAAATTTTCATTTGCAAGAGGTTAACAATTTGGGATAACTTCTGGGCTAGGGATGGGATCATGTGACTACTTCTCTCAGCTCAAGGACTCAATTTGGTACAGATCTGTGCAGGCCCTGTGCATGCTGCTCCAATCTCTGTGAGTTCATATGTATGTTGGTAGTAATGTGTTTAGAAGGCCTTGCTTCTCTGGTGTCCTCTATCCCTGTGGCTCTTCTACTCTTTCTGACTCCTCTTCTGTAGGGTTTTCTGAGACCTAAGGGGAGGAATTTGCTGAAGACATCTCATTTAGGACTGAATGTTCTATGGTCTCTCACTCTTTGTATGTCTGACTGTGGTCTGTATTTGTTTCCATCTGCTGCAGGAAGAAGCTTCTCTGATGGTGGCTGAGCAAGGCACTGTTCTATGAGTATAGCAGGTATCATTAGAAGTCATTTTATTGTTCTGTTCCTTTAGCAGAACAGTAATATTTGGTTTTCCCTTAGGTCTCTGGCTTACAGAGATAAAGGTTCATGGTCACCCAATCAGTGACAGGTATGGGTTCCATACAATGTAGTAGGCCTTAAATCAAATCAGATATTGAATTGTTACTCCTATATCTTGCAGACAAGTCATGATTGTAGAACAGTGAGTATGTAGGTGTCTTCAGCAACAGGTACTTAACTGTCAGTTTGTGGAAAGCACCAATAACTTTGGCGATAGCCTGTGTTGTTTGGGGGTTCCCACAGGACCCCTTTGGCCAACATATTGATTAGATGTAACCCACTCCCAGTACTAGAAGCTTCATTTGGTGACAAGAGATGTCCAGTTGGTGTACTGTTTCTCCCATTATTTGGCAATTTCATTTAGATCACCTTCGTATATGTATATATCTTAGGAAGCTTCTATTGTGTTAGGTTTCCATACAACNCCTGAAATGGCCCTAACTTTTACTGTCCCTCCTGGTTATTGTGAATAGAGCATCAGTGAACATGGTGGAACAAGTGTCTCTGTAGGAGGATGTAGAGTCTTTTGAGTATTTGCCCAGGAGTAGGATATTGAGTAGACCTATTCCCAGCCTCCCAAAGAACCAGCACACTGATTTCACACTGGTTGTAAGAGTTTGCTGTTCCACCAGCAATGAATGAGTGTTTGTCTTACTCAACAACCTCACCAGCATGAGGTGTCATTTGTGTTATTGATCTTGGCCATTCTGACAGTTGTAAGATGAAGTCTAAAGTAATGTTGATTTGAATTTCCCTGATGACTAAAGATGTTGAACATTTCTTTAAGCTTTTCTCGGCCATTTGAGTTTCCTCTTTTATAAATTCATTTTTTAGATGTGTACATCATTTTTAAAATTGAGTTATTTGCTTTCTTGTCCAGTTTTTTTAGCTCCTTATATCATATCTATAGTAGCCCCCCTTTCAGATGTGTAGTTGATAAAGAGGTTTTCCCATTCTGTAGCCTGCTGCTTTGTCAGAATAATGGTGTCCTTCATCACACAAAAGCTTTTCAGTTTCATGGGTTCCCGTTTATTGACTGCTGAACTTAGTCCTGTGCTTTCAGTGCTCTGTTCAGCAAGTCTTTTTCTTTGCCAATGAGTTAAAGACTATTCCCCACTCTCTCTATCAAGTTCAGTGTATCAGGTCTTATGTTGATGTCTTTGATCCACTTGAGTTTTGTGCACAGTGATAGATATGGATCTATTTGCATTCTTCTACATGCAGACATCTAGTTTGACCAGCACCATTTGTTGAAGATGCTGCCTTTCCTCCAGTGTGCATTTCTGGATTATTTGTAAAAACAAAAAACAGGTGTCCATACATGTGTGTATTCATGCCTGGGTTTCAATTTGATTCCATTGATCAATATGTCTCTTTTCATGCCAACACCATACTGTTTTTATTACTGTAGCTCTATAGTACAATTTGAGATTGGGTTTGGTAATACCTCCAGCAGTGCTTTTATTATTTATGATTGTTTTTAAGTTATCCTAGGTTCTTTTTGTGTTTCAATATGAAGCTGAAAATTGTCCTTTCAAGTTCTATGATGAATTGTGTTGAAATTTTGATGGGGATTGCATTGAATCTTTAGATTACTTTTGGTAGGATGACCATTTTTACCATATTAATCCTACAGATCCATGAACATGGGAGACCTTCCATCTTCTGATTTCTTCAATTTCTTTCTTAGATGTCTTAAAGTTTTTATTATACAAGTCTTCCACTTGTTTGGTTAGTTACCCCAAGATATTTTATATTTTTGAGGTTATGNTATAAGATATTGTTTTTCTGATTTCATTCTCGCTCCTTTTGTATTTGTGCAGGGGAAGGCTACTGAGTTTTGTGTGTTAATTTTGTATCTTGTTACTTTTCTGAAAGTGATTATCAGTGTAGGAGTTTCCTGGGGGGATTTTTCCAGTACTTTATGTATATTATCATTAATATTATTAATATTATTATTAATAATATTATCGATATTAATGTTATTAATATGTTAAATAATTATATTTAATTATGATAATATTAATATTATTAATGATATATTATAATATCATTAATATATTATCTGCAAATAAAGATACACTGAATTCTTTCATTCCTATTTGTATTCCCTTGATCTCTTTCAGTTGTCTTATTGCTCTGTCTAAGACTTCAAGTACTACATTGAATAGAGATGGAGAAAATGAAAAATCTTGTCTTGTTCCTGATTTTAGTAGAAATGTTTTGAGTGTATCTCCATTTAAGTTGATGTTATCTATGTATTTGTTCTAAATTGCCTTTATTTTGTTATATTGAGGCATGTTTCTTGTATTTCTAGTCCCTCTGGGAATTGTATCATGAAGCAATCTCAGATTTTGTCAAAATCCTTATCTCCATCTAATGAGATGAGCATGTGGTTTTTGTATTTTTGTCTGTTTACATGGTGGGTTTCATTTATTGACTAATATATGTTGAACCATCTCTGCATCTCTTTGATGAAGCCTACTTGATGGATGATCTTTTAGGTGTGTTCTTATATCTGTATGTAAGTGTTTTATTGAGACTTTTTTGCATCAGTGTTTATATTGGGAAATTAGAATTCTGCACTAAAATCATCTGGCCCTGTTTTGTTTTTTTTTATTTTAATGCACGACGTGAATTTAAATCTCTAATGCCGAGATTGTTTTTAAAGCCAGCTGTACATGTCTGTAACCCAGTGTTAGGGAGTGGAGGAAGGTAGATCCAAGGAGCTTGGTAGTCAGCTAACCTACCAGAAACAGTGAGATTCAGGTCCAGATGTGAACTGTCACAATAGAATAAAATGAAGAATGATAAAGCAAGACACATGAAGTTTTCCACTGGCATCCAGGGGCATAAGCATCCATCTTCCACTACTACATGTGCATACATCACACACACACACATACATACACACCACAAAAAAAGAAATAAAAATATCACACCCCATGTTAAAGGGTATGTTTTAAAATTTTGATCCATACTGCAAGCTATTTTTGCAAATATTTCTCCTGACAAAACACTCTTGGTTTCCANTTTATTATACTTTATAAATAGAGCACCATTGAGAAACATTTTAGGAGGAAGACAGGCCTGTTTGCTTGTAGTTGTGGTAGAATTTTAGTTTCTGTGCTGGACTTAGCTATGTTAGAGGTAACTACACTGACTGTCCTGAGACTCTCCAGTTCACTGTGAATTGTCTCATAGGAGCTTCTATCTCATTTTACATTTATTCCCCAGAAATGATTTGGAGACAAAGTTCTCATTGTTTATAATTATTTGAGAAGTAAAGAGTTGGACATTAAAAAGGAAAAGAATGCAGACACNTGAAGTATGTAATATTTAGCCATGATCTCTAGACAAGTAGAACAGATTCGGCTAGTTAGAAGTCAAACCAATGTGTCTGAGGACGGAGCTCAATGGAGAGTGTGAAAATAATTCAGCAGTCAGACAGAAATAACTNGGGCTAAGAAACAAAGACAGAACACTCAGTATGCGCACACAAGCACACTTACAATAACTGGTCAAGAAATGGGGACATAGATATTAAAATGAACAAGATCACTTACAATTTATAGTACTGAATTTAAAACAACTGAGAGTCATTGGAAAGACAACAGAATGTTGATGCTTTCACTTTAAATATCAACCACTATATCCAAAAGTTCAATTAAACAATTATATTATTGTCTACTATGTTAAANAAAACATTCAAACTTCTGCATTCTATCTGTTTCATGTTATTAAAAGTGTTTTACCCTGATACACACATAANAGAAACAGCTCTTCTCCATTGTTTTCTACTAACTTTAAGAGACATCTAATAGTGAAGGTTGCTAAAAGAATTTCAATAATACTATTTTCATTATTGTATCTAAGCATAACGTGTTTTCATCAAGCTATATCAAAGCTATAATTTCTAGATGTTAAAATTGTCCTCTGTATAATGGGATGTACCTTCTAAATTAGTAGATAGGGTATCTTAACCCTCTAAGGCAGCTGTTCTTAACCTGTGNGTCACAATCCCTTTAGGAGCCAAATGACCCTTTCACAGGGTTCACCTAAGACCATTGGAAAACACAGATATTTATACACTACAATTCATAACAGTAGCAAAATTACAGTTACACACAGCAACAAAAATAATTTTATGGTTGTGGGTCACTACTACATGAGGAACTGTCTTAAAATGTTACAGCATTAGGAAAGTTGAGAACCACTGCTCTAAGGTAAACAGAAACACAATGCTTAGTGGAACATTTGGATTTGTGATGTATCAGATAGCATATTCAATATAGCAATCACCCACGAGTAACTAATAAATAANAACTCTGTGCTTTAGCTTTATTACCCTGACAAACTAGTGCTGCCTAAAACGTCTATACCAGTTAAGGATGACAGAAATTGCTAAAGACAATTAGCTCATAAATACTTAAAGTTTTAGAGTTGGGTCATACACTCTTGGCTATCTATTATCTATCTATCTATCTATCTATCTATCTATCTATCTATCTATCTATCTATCTAATGTGTCTCTATAGCTTTCTCTCTCCTTCCCTCATCTAGCTCCTAGTTTCCAACTTCTACATACACTATTGTGCCTTAGTAGTGAATGACATAAAACCATATCATAGTATAAAATAATCACACTAATTTAGCTGTTCTTCATGAATGTATACCAATCCATATATAGTAGCTAAATTGGTAGTGGAGTGTTCATATAATTAGAAGAAACAAGATTTAAATATTAGAAACAATATTTTACTGCATTTGTATATATTACTTTCAGAATTGGCCCATCGCATAAGAAAATATGCACCTTATCCAAATGTTAGCAATGAAACTTACTAAAGACGAGATTGTCAATAATCAGGCAGCAACAGGACATTATTNGCTTAATGGATAGATGGGAAAAATGGCCTCAGAAGCAAGGCTTGAAGTCATATGTAGGCTCACCAACCTTGGTTCCCTCTACCAAAACTGATCTCATTAGCCACACTGCTNAGTGCTTAGTTTATTACTAGTACAGACAGAAATTTAGCTAGATCATCAGTTACGAAAGCCTGCTGAGTTATCATAGATGGGAAAAATTTACACATTACCTGAGACAATTCTGAATGCCTCATTTCCCATGACTAGATCCCTTATATATCACTCTGATGAAGAAGTTTTACTGCGAAAATTTAAAAAACAACAATCTCTTAGAAATTCAGCACAATTGGCTGGGAGTGGTGGAAAACACCTTTAATCCCAGCACTTAGGAGGCAGAGTCAGGCAGATCTCTGTGAGCTCATGGCTAACCTGGTCAATGTAATGAGTTACAGGATGACTGGGGCTACACAGAAACATCCTGTGTCAACANGCCCCCCATCAAAAGAAGAGAAATTCATCATAATTGTGCAATTAAAAATAATTNGTGCCAACTATGTGATAACAATTTGATTTGCAAACGAGCTGCTATTCTTTGGGTGCTCTCTCATAGTATCCTACATCTGAATTTCTTCTTTTCTTAGGTAGAATACAAAACTTGGTACTTTCTATTATGTCCCTGAAGATCCTTCTGATGGGAATGTTTTTCTAAAAATGTGTTGCTCTGATTGGTTGATAAATAAAGCTGTTTGGCCAATGGTGAGGCAGAATAAGGTTAGGCGGGACATTCGAACTAGGGGAAGAGAAGCCGAAAGCAGAGCAGGGGCAGACGCCATTCTGCCACCCAGAAGAACAACATGTAACAGCGCACAGGTAAAGCCACGTGGAACACGTGGTGACATAGATTTATAAAATGGGTTAATTTAAGATATAAGAGCTAGCTAGCGAGAAGCCTGCCAGGGCCATAGTTTAAAAATGATATAAGCCTCTGTGTGTTTATTTGGGTCTAAGCGCCGTGGGAGCCGGGCGGGATCAGAGATCAGGACCAGACAAACTTTCGTCTACATCCTTCTACACAAGATTTTGCTTTCATCAATTTCATTGCTTTTGGACAGTTTAAAATTCTTGCTTTCCAAAGTAAGAATGCTTTCTTAAGAGCTAAAATAGTGGTTAATTGCTGAGGCTGCTGTTTAGCCATTGGCATTCTTCATGCCCCTGAAACAACGTGCAGAGAAGAGTTTGATAGACTCTGGTGACAAATCTCACAGTGTCACTATGACTGATAGTATCTGTCTCTTATACACATCTAGATGTGTATAAGAGACAGGTATAAGTTAAGAAAAATTACTAATATTCTGCCCCCCATAGGAGGAAAAGCTTGTGTCACTCAATCTAAATAGCTGAGAAGCATACGGATTGTAAATGCCAACTCCAATCTCATGACCAATTATAGAAGCAACTGTAGCAATATTTATTTTTTTTATTTGCATATTTATGTATATTAATTTCCACATTTTTCTTTCCTTTATTTTACCCAAATGTGTTAGTAGTGGTAATTTAGTCATTAGTTATCTGTATATTAGAGTTGGGTTATGATTAAATGAAAAGAATGGAGAATACTTAGCTGTAGATATAGTTACCAATCAATGAAGAATGTATTTGGATGCGGAGCAAAAATGTAGAAGGGATGAATGATTTCTTTTTTCAGGAAAAAAAGTGTTAAATAAAAACANTCCTATCTGTGAATTACAAAACATGCAACTCAAACAAGAATAATACTTTCAAGTGACTTTGTTCTCTAACTACCACACCACAAAAATACATAAATCAAAAAAATTCTAGTGTTATGTCAAAGAGCTGTAGGTGAATATAAATAAACCCTCATCAGTTCATGATTGATGAGGTAGATAAAAGTATGTAAAACTATGTATTCCAATATATCATGCAGTCAGTCTAATCAATATATTTCAAACACAGCACTGACAACAGGCAACATGGTTTCCTTCATATTCACATAAACATCATAGAAATGCAAATGAATCAGGCCATCAATATATCTATGAGTTTAAGAGAAAAGTTCGNATCATATAGTTCACACTGATTTGCTTTCCAATATAAATAATCTAAATATGTATCTTTACTCATAATTTATATTTCCCCTGCTTTTCTCTTCTGGAACATTCTGCTGGTAAAATACTTTATGGAAGACTTGGAGGAAAAGAATGGAAATGTTTATGAGGAAATTACTTCTGGCTTCTACAGTGGAAAGGGCAGAATCAAGTTGCTGCATATTTTTCCTCCAGGGAATAAAAGCAACACATTCTTATTTCTGCTTAAAACAAACAGAACCAGTTATAGATCTTTCATTTTCTCTAAATAAGCTTCCAGATCAACACAGGCTAGCACTAGCAAGCAGAAGTTTCCCTAAGGAGAGAGTTAGAGAAATTATGATTTCCCTCATTTTTGTTTCTACATTATATAATCATTATGGAGCAGGTTTCTGGCTATTCTAGACAAAGTCTAACAAGTTTCCATTATAAAGATAGAACATTCCAGTTTCTAAGTCTGGGTCAATGAACTGCAAACACATCATGGTGGTTAGCACAGTAGAGCTTAGTAGGTGATTTCATTTTGAGGTACTGGTGAAGTTATCTTAGAAAAGCAGGTAAGTTTTGGTTAAACATTGCAACATCTTGAAATCCCTGNGTATTTCTTTGCAAGTTCTTCAAAATAAGTTATACTAATGTATGTTTTATTTTCATAAGCTTGGCAATGTTGTAATAATGAATCTATTTGGCAGGACATAAATAAGCCTGTCTGTTCTCCTGAGCTGAAGCTGTTTTCAACATGAAAGCAGTGTCTTCAGCCCAGCTCAAAAATTTGAGAATTAAAGACCAGCTTTTTTCTTTCTTTNTTTTTTCCCAAACACCTCCTCACCCCTTTTTGTTGGATATAGATTCTTCTCTCATACAATATATCCTGATTGCAGTTTCCCCTCCCTCTGTTCCTCCCCGTTCCTCCCGACCTCCCTTCCTATATGTATTCACTTCCTTTCTGTCTCTCATCAGAAAAGAACAGGCTTCTAAGAGATGACAGCAAAACATAACAAAATAAAATATAATAAGATAAAACAAAAGCCATCACACCAAAGTTGGGCAAGGCAAACCAAAAGAAGGAAAAAGAGGCCGAGAGAAGGCAGAAGAATCAGGGACCCACTAGTTTAGGAGTCCCATTAAAGCACTAAACTGAAAGCCACAATACACACACACACACACACAGAGGACCTGGTGGAGACCTGTGCAGGCTCTGTGATTGCTGCTTCAGTCTCTGTGAGTTCGTATGAGCTTTGCTCAGTTGATTTCGAGGGTCTCATTCTCCTGANGTCCTCCGTTCCCTCTGGATCTTACACTTATTGCTTTACTTGCATGTTTAATAATGATAAACTGAAATTTTCCACTTCATGTATTTTCTAAAATATAACAGATGAATAAAGCCTAATAGTGAATATTATTGAACTACTGAGTAAATCGATATTACAAAGTAGAATTCTACAAATGCATTAGCAATTGTTTCCTTAAAAGTAAAATCAATTCAGCAAGATTTTATCCATCTTCCTGAGTGCCTTTATTTGGTAATCCCAGAACTCATAAATTAATTTTTAAAAAACATTTCTCAAAGACAAAAGATACAAAATGATGGGCTTAGGGAGATAGCTCGGTGGTTGAGACCACTTGTTCT
This sequence comes from Neotoma lepida, assembly GCA_001675575.1. Classification (NCBI taxonomy): domain Eukaryota; kingdom Metazoa; phylum Chordata; class Mammalia; order Rodentia; family Cricetidae; genus Neotoma; species Neotoma lepida. The sequence continues at coordinate 17,629 of LZPO01076649.1, forward strand.
CAGAGAGGACCTGGGTTCCATTCCCAGAACCCACATGGTGGCTTACAGCTTTCTATAACTCCAGTTCCAGGGGATCCAATGCCCTCTTCTGACCTCTGCAGGCACAGACATACATGCAAACACTCATAAACATAAAATAAAATAAGTAAATCTAAAAAAATTTAAAAGATGCAAAATGAAATAATTTCTAATATTTATCTGCTATTATTGAAATATGTTAGATCTCATATTGCAAATAAGTAGCAACTTGCTCAAGAAAATTTAAAATTTAATATTTAAATTGCAATGTCCAATGTTACTCATGCTTTGTTTCACAAAACATTTATACTGAGATTATATGTGTGGTAGCTGTATTTTTTTGAACAAATACTCTATTTTTGCATTTAAGTTATTTGTCAGTGTTATTTTAATGTGTATTAGAACTAAATGCATATATTTTCCTAAAACTACCTAAAATTCTGTTTAAGACTATCAAATAGATTGCTTTCATTAAATATTTATTTAATATTTAATATTTAATATTAATTTAAATTTTTAATATGTATATGTGTGTGTCTGTGTGTGACTATGTGTATTTGATTGTGAGTGTCCACAGAAGCCAGAAGAAGGCATCAGATCCCCTGTAGCTGGAGTTACATGCAGTTTTGATCTACCCAATAAGGGATCTGGGAGCTGATCTGCAAGTACAGTACACATTCTTAATCTTCTGAGGAAACTCTCCAGCCCCAAGCATTCCTTTTTTAATCCTCCATTTGTGTGTGTGTCAAGTTCTTCCTTTAGTTAGTGAGTATGAGGGCAATTTTACATGNTAATTTGACTTATAACACCATCCCCAGATATTGCCCATTAGTCTGTGAGGATAATTTCTAGATGAAATGAGCATTTGAAATTAGATTGAGTAGAACATATTCCCCTCCCCAGAATGGGTATTATCCAAACCACTGACCTCTTGAAGAGTTGACTAGGACAAAAACATTGGGTAAACAGGATAATTCTCTTGCCTGGATGACTTGAGCTGGGACATCAGGTTTTTAATGCCTTCAGATTGAATTGAAACTCCTGCTCTTCCTTGGGCTCAGGGTTGCCAACTTTTAGAAAAGAACTACAATGTCAGCATCCCTGGGGCCTTTGTTTGCTGACTGTAGTGCAGGGGATTTGTAAGCCTTTATGACTCTTACTAACAAATTCTTCTCTTTTTATACATACACAGACACACACACAAACACACACACACACACATAACAATGCAAACACACCTTATGAGTTCTCCTCTGGAACACACATAAATAGCTGGAATCCAGTTTTTAAAACACCCTGTGTTTAGCAATATAGTTATAATAAATGACACACACTCATATATATGATATATCATATATATGATATATCAATATATATGATATATAATACATACATCATATATATGTGATATTACTTCCCTGTTTCTTTTGACTTTAACGAGGCCAATATTTCTATGTGCTCTATTAGAATATTTCTTTTCAAGCTTGGGGATTGTTATTAAATCCATGCTGTCGGCTGATGCTGGAGCACAGCATTGAACTCCATGTTCCTNGNGAGTTGTCAGCTGCTGAGGTGTGACTGCACAGTAAGGAGTTTGACAGCTGCAGGGCTTTCATCATTTGACCTTCTATTAGACTTTGATAACACATGAGCATCACTTTTGCAGTCACTGTTTCCAGAACTGTATCATGACATTTGAATACAAAATCTTATCTGTTTTTTTTTAAAGAACCATCTATTGCCATCAAATGACAGTATATAAGCAGATATTCATAGAATAACTGTTATGCCCTCTGAGAAAATGCTGAGAACTGTTTCCATAGATGTTTTGATCTATAATAGATTTCAGACAGTTAAAAACCTTCTTACTCTGATTGTTACACATTATTAAGGTTCAGTTTTATTTTTAGTTTTTTTTACCTGATATAAACATGAAAACATAAGAATTCATATATTACTATGTGAAGCTTCTGATGTTTCAATATATGTATATGTCACACAATATTCAAGTTAGGGTATGTATATGGATCTCCTCAAGGATTTCTCACTTCGTAATGCCGAGAATCTTCCAAATATTTTCTCCACTCTATTGGAAACATGTAGTGAGTTTTCATCATCTATACTCAAT
>LZPO01076650.1:32075-45085 GCA_001675575.1 Neotoma lepida
TTATGTGTTTTGCCTGCATGTATATCTCTACATCAAGTGTATACAGTACCTGAAGAAGCCACTGGATGGTGCTGGATCCCCTGGGAGTGGAGTTACAGACAATTGTGAGTCACCATGTAGGTTCTGCGAATCAACTCTAGGTCCTCTCAAACAGAAATGAGTGCTCTTAACTACTGAGCCACCCCGCCAGCATCCCTTACCCTTATCTTTTTAGACAGTGTCTTTCAGTGAACCCAGAGACTGGCTGACCAGGAAGATGTAGATCTACTTGCCTCCTTTCCCCAGTACCAGTTAACAATACGTGTGACTCTCTGTGCCCCCCCAACCTGATTGCTCATGTTCCCATTTCCAACTGCTCTTAGTCCACTCGTAAAATCTCTTCTATTGCCCTTTCCCAGAGAGATCTGGGTGTCTTGCCATGAGCTCTCCTTGTCACCTAGTCTCTCTGGATCTGTGGATTGTAGCATAATTATCCTTTATTTTACAGCTAATATCCACTTATGAGTGAGTATATATAATGTTTGTNTTTATTGGTCTGGATTACCTCCCTCACGATGATTTTTTTCTAGTTCCATCCATTTGTCTTCAAATTTCCTGATGTCCTTGTTTTGAACAGCTGAGTAATAATTCATTGTGTAAATGTATCACATTTTGTTTATCCATTCCCTTGGTAGAGGTTGTTTCCAGGCTCTGGTTATTGCAAATAAAGCTGCTATGAACATAGTTGAGCAAGTGTCTTTGTGATATGATTGAGCATCCATTGGGTATATGCCCAAGAGTGGTATAGTTGAGTCTTGTGGTAGGTTGATTTCCAGTTTTCTAAGGAACCGCCATACTGACTTCCAAAGTGGCTGTACAAGTTTACATTCCCACCAGCAATGGAGGAGTGTTCGCCTTGTTCCATATCTTCTATANNATGAGCTGTTGCTTGTGTTTTTGATCTTTGCTATTCTGACAGGTGTAAGATGGAATCTCAGAGTCATTTTTATTTACATTTCTCTGATGGCTAAGGATGTTGAACATCTCCTTAAGTGTTTCTCCTCCAGTTGAGATTCTTCTGTTGAGAATTCTCTGTTTAGATCTGCACCTCATTTGTAAATTGGATTATTTAGTTTGTTGATGTCTAGTTTCTTGAGTTCTTGATATGTTTTTGAAATCAGCCCTCTGTCCGATGTTGGGTTGGTGAAGATCTTTTGCCATTCTGTAGACTGCATTTTTGTCCTACTTGTGGTGTCCTTTGTCATACAGAAACTTGAATTTCATGAGGTCCCATTTATTAATTGTTGATCTTAGTGCCTCTGCTATTGGTTCTGCTATTCTGTTCAGGAAGTTGTTTCCTGTGCCAATACATTCAAGATAATTTCCCACTTTCTTTTCTATAAGGTTCAGTGTGTCTGGATTTACGTTGAGGAGTACTGAGGGGCAATTGGGGGGGCTCATTTCAGGGTNGAGTGGAAGCCTGATGCAGGGGAATCTCCCAGAAATCTATGGAGAGGACCCCAGGTTACACTCCTAGCAATAGTAGATAAGTAGCCTGAACTGGCCATCTCCTGTGACTAGATTGGTGCCTGGCCCAACTGTCATCAGAGAAGCATTATCCAACAACTGATGGCAGCAGATGCAGACTCAGAGCCAAACATTAGATGGAGTTCTGGAATCCTGCAGAGGAGGAGAAAGAAGTGTGGAATCCAGTGGGGTCAAGGACACCATGGGAAGGCTCACACAATCAACTAACCTGGGCTCATAGGGGCTCTCAGAGACCAAACCAACAATCAGGGAGCCTGCATGAGACTGACTAGGCATTTTGCATATATGTTACAGTTGCGTAGCTTGGTCCTTTTATGGGACTCCTAACAGCACAAACAGGAGCTGATTCTAACTCTTTATTGGCTTTTGGGACCCTACTTCTCACATTGGGTCGCCTTGTCCAGCCTTAAAACATGGGGAGGTGCTTAGTGTTACTGCAACTTGATATGTCATGTTTTATTGATATTTATGGTAGACCTGCCCTTTCCTGGATGGAGGGAGAAGAGGAGAGGATTGGGGGATTGGAGAGGGTAATGGAGGAGAGAGACTTGGAGGAGAGGATTGGTGGGGGAGGCTGAGGCTGGGATGTAAAATAAATAGATAAACAAAAAAAAGTGTGGCCAAATTAGCCTTTTAAACGGGTGCTGGGGATCCAAACTCGGCCTGTTATGTTCACAGTATAGGCATTTACACATTGAGCCACTGTCATGCCCCATGCAAGTTTTATTTTAAAAATGACCTTTTTGAGACAAGGTTCGGAGGCCAGGATNGCTTCAAAGTCTGGATCATCCTTCCCTAGCCTTTTGAATACAGGGGCTAGCAGGGGAGTATTTTGGATGGAAGTGTATTTCATCAATTTCTCATGATGTAATTATATGTTTTTAGATGAGAAGATTAGTACAATCTGATAAATAATGTGGTGGAGATAAATCAAAAGAAACTTGCCTTCTCTTTCACAAAATAAGCTAAGTAAATTTAAAATTTTTCATGAAAATGAGGCTGTTAAGCACAGGATGAGACATCCTTTACAGATGTAGACATTTTGATAGTGTTTCAGGCATAGGTTGGAATTCCTCTGACAATCTGATATAAAAGTAATTTTNTGAAAGTTTTAATAAGACAAATATTATTTTAATATAGTTTGGTATCTCTATTNACATTAAGCAACTCCTTTCCTATATCTTTGATTTATTGTGTACATTATAAACATTAAAATTTTTGTTGATTTGGCTTAGTGATGGTTCAGTGGCCAAAGGCTACCAAGTCTGAAGACCTGAGTTCATTCACTGGGATCTACATGGTGGAAGGAGAGAACAGACTCCTTCAAGTTGCTCTCTGACCTCCATAGTACATACATACATACACACACACACTAAATAAGTGTAATTTTTAAAAGTTAACTGATTAAAAATCAAAGCAAGAATCCTCAGATGTGGAAACAGTGGGTGGAAACTATTTTCTAAATTGACAAAGTACATGAAGTATCATTTTTCCTTTAGGATATGTAAATNTTAAAATAGCAATTTCTCTTTTGAATTATGAAGTGAAAACTTTTAGAAATGACTATGACATCCAAATAAACACATTAGGAACTGAAGGTGATGAGATGCGTCTTAGAGCCTTTGCTGTTGCCTGCTGAAGTTCACAACCATGTTGTGGGATTAAACGGTTTCCTTGGAACAGAATCCACCCACATTATGAAACTCCTTCATCTATAACCACTTCAGTTTAGTTCCCACAGTAAGTGTATGAATTTAAACAAATATGTGAAGTTAAATACAACTAATATGTATAAATACACAATATGAATATATTTAATGTTTCTGCAGATTTTCCTTGTATTATGAGCATTTTATGACTTGGATATGGAAGAACGTTTATTTAATTTTAATAACATGTATCTATTTATTGTGTGTGTGTACATANGTGTGTGGCTGTGTTTGTGCCTTGGAGTATGTGTAGGTCAGACAACTTTTGGGAGTTGGTTCTCTCCTTTACCATGTGGGCACCAGGGACTGATCTCAGATCCTCAGGGAAGCTCTCTTCCCTTTACTAAGCCATTTTGTCAGCCCCAGAAAGTGTATTTTTAAAAAAGAGACTTATTTGTTTTTGCTTTATTAATTTTTTGATGTAGAATTTTTTAGTGGGTAGCTGTTTGAGCCNTGCCCTGAAGCACCACTTCTATTGAGGTAGCAGGTAGCTGTTACACCTGCCTATGACCTTGAGGAACATGCTCCTGGTGTGTGGCCACTTGGGGACCCTTAGGACCTGGGACACATGCTTGTTCTCTCTCTGCACTACCTCATGGTTTTGGATGCTGGTATGGAGCAGGGCAGAGCTCTCCAGATTACCACATTGGACCATGCCTCACCCTTCCAGGATCCTGCAACAAATTCCTTTATTCTGTCTTGTGAATTAACCCCCAAATAAATTCNTTTGATCATGAAGCAGGCTTCATGGATTGCTAGTGATATAATACCATTAAGATTTTGCTATGTAATCTACCCAGCCTTTATTTTCCAAATGTCTAGTTCATCTTTCNATGTACAGCCATTATAAGCATATAAGCTGCACCTGCTTCTAGTTTGTTTTAAACAAGAGCTATTTTGTTAAGTTAAAAATTATCATGTGATAAGAGAAAGAAAAGAGAGAAATAAGGGTTTTTGATTTCCTCTAAACAAATGTTTTGGAAATTGGAACATATGAACAATTCTATGAGGTTTGGACATGTTAAATTTTCATTTAATTTAATTTAAAACTAAATAAAGTAGAAAATGTGGGAATAGTTGAATATTTGGTTTTAGCTGTGCTTTAGATTTTTCTGTACCAATTCTAATTGATATTCATGTAATAAGGAGAATCCATATTGAGGGTCATCACTTTCTAGTCATCGTTGAGGGATTTATAGCTAATTTAATTCATTACGAATTGAGAAGTAGCCTTAGTAACACATAGGGTNAGAGATGAATTTTATCTCAAGGCCTTTTACCATCATCACTTCAGACCTCTCCATACATGGACTAATTAGAAGACTATACATACCACATTTCTAATTTGTGTATGTGCTGGGAAATCAGCAAAAATTATCTTCAAATATTACCCTTCAACAAATNGTTTTGCAACTTTAATAATATTTCTTCAAAGTATAGAAAGTTTCTACTAGATAAATATTTTGCTCCGTGGATTAAATTCTCCCTTTAGGTTCAGTTTGTAACACGTAAATAGGTGTATTTGAATGTGTACTAAAGGTTTCAAAAGAATATGAACATGAACTCAGTTACCAAAATCCAGGGTGGAGGTATGTATTTACTAGCTGCTAATTTTTTTTCATGGATCTGGCTAACCGTGCTCTCACATGATTCATAGAAATTTTGTAAACTATTCATTTTGCAATATAGAATTAAGTAAATAAGTCATCTTTCTCTATTTTTCAGGAGGGCCTGAAGAACATCAGGGCTATGTACAAAAATTGCAAAAATAAATGTACATTTCAGAAAAGTGAGGGACTCACCATCAGAAGAAGAACATTAACAATGTCTTTCTGTGGGAGTCAGTCCATCATTTTACAACAGTGGCTCTCTGTGCACATACAACATCAATACTGAGGCACTTCTTCAGGTAGTGAAGCGTTCAGGCCACCTGTGTATCTCTATGTTCTTAGAAGTTAGTAAAGCACATAGAAGCTCACCCATTTCTTTTAGATTTTCCAGTTTGTCAGAGCACAGATTCTTAAAGAACATCCTTATGATTCTCTGGATTTCCTTGGTGTATGTTGTTATGTCTTCTTTCATCTCTAATTTTATTAGTTTGGAATATCTTTCTCTCTGCCTTTTTGTTAATTTGACTAAGAGATTGTCAAGCTTACCAATTTTCTCAGAGAACAACTTTTTTGTTCCATTGGATTTTTTTTTGTGTATGTGTGTGTGTAGAGGGGGTGGTGTTTTATTGATTTCAGCCCTGGGTTCGATTATTTCTTGCTGTCTATTCTTTTTAGATGTTATTTCCTTTTCTTTTCTTCTAGAGCTTTCAGGTTATTGTTATATTAATAATGTGAGCTCTCTCCATTTTTTTTTGAATGTAGACACTTAGTGCTTAGAACTTGCCTCTTAGAACCACCTTCATTGTATTCTATAAGTTTGAGATGTTGTCTTTTCAATTCTAGAAGTATTTAACTTCTTTTTTAATTACTCTCTTAATCTATTTTTCACTCAGTATTGAGTTGTTCAGTTTACATGAGTTTGTAAACTTTCTATTGTTGTTGATATGTAGCTCTAATCTGCGGTGGTCAGGTAGGTTATTTCAATTATTCAGGGTGTAATTTCAATTTTATTGTCTCTTTTGAGACTTGCTTTGTGTCCAAGTATGAGGTCAATTTTGGAGAAAGTTCTATTAGCTGGTGAGAAGAATGTATATTCTTTTGTTTTGGAGTAAAATATTCTGTAAATATGTGCTAGGTCCATTTGGTTTATGACATTATTTACTCTAGCATTTCTCTGTTTAGTTTTTGTCTGAACGACCTGTCTATTGAAGAGAGTGGGATATTTGAAATCCCCTACTGTCAGTGTTTTAGGGTCAATATGTAATTTAAGTTATAGTAGTGTTTCTTTTATGAACTTGGGTGTCCTTGTGTTTGGTGCATAGATGTTAAGAACTGTCATATCCTTTTGGTGGATTTTTTTTCCATTGGTGAGTATGTAACGTCCTTTCCTATCTCTTCTGATTAGCTTTGGCATGAAGTCTATTTTGTTGGATATTGAAATGGCTACACCAGCTTGTGTCTTAGGTCTATTTACTTGGAATATCTTTCCCAGCCTTTACCCTGAGGTGATATTTATTCTTGATGTTAAAGTTTGATATTNTGTTTCTTGATACAGCAGGAGGATGTTAATGAAGCTTGCCTCTGAGGTTCCTGTTTGAGTTACTGAATTTTTCATTTCCAGTTTTCCCTCTGTTTGGGTTTTCTTTATTGATTCCATTTCTGTTTTTATGTCTTGAACTGTTTTCTTTTTTCATTCCACTATTTGTTTTTGTTTTCATTAATGGATATATTCATATCCTCTTAAAGGGCCCCTAACATATTCATAAAGGCTATTTTGAAGTCCTTACCTTGTGCATCAGCCATATTATTTGTCCCAGGTCCTACTGTAGTAAGATTGCTGGGTTTTAGTGGAGACATGNTGTCTTGGCTGTTATTATATTCTTACATATAGGTTTCTAGGCATCTAGATCTGGTCTTGCTTTGTTGGATGGGTGTTCCACTTATTGATTTCTGTTGTTCTCTCTAGTTCTTGGGAGAGTGAGGTGGCTGTTTGTTGTGTGGTAGGGAATGTTTCTGAGATTCTGCCAGGTGAAGTTACTGGGAGTTCTGGGTCAAATGTGTTTCTAGGTATTGACATTTAGGAATGTGGATGGGCTAGAAGCAGGGACTTAGGAGGTCCACAGGAGGGAGGAAAGCATGGTGTGCTATCAGGATCTGCATAATCACCTGGNAATGAGGACAGCAAGATGGTCTGCTCCAGAGCTGGGGATGAGACTCTGGGATTGGATATGGAGGAGAGGAGGAAGACTGAATATCACCTACCTGCTTCCCTGGATGATGTCAAAGATCTAGTTTTTAAAGTAGAAGTATCTGGGGAGGGTAAAAATAATAAATAACGTTATGTAGAAAACACAATCATGATGAAATGGGCATAAAGCATATTGGATTAAATATTCTCTCAGATGAACTATTGAATATTAGCGTTTCAACCCCTGCTTTCCCAACTAACTTTTAAAATGTAAATTTAGTTCCTACTGTGTTTATTTAACACCATGACACCAATTGCCTGGAATTCAGAGCTTGTTCAGAGACTTATACATGTACACAAGTTACTCTATGCAGAAGTACAGTTGTGACATCAGAGAAATAAAGTGGAGGAGGTATCGGAAGCAAACTTACATACTGAAGTACAGTACCACCCAATTTGTTCTTCCATTCATTTATGCAGCTTCTAGCTCTCAGGAAATGCCATGGAGCTTAAACCAGAAAGGATAATAGTATTTTTTCTAGTTTTGCACATCCTTTTTTCCTTTCTTCCAAATTGTGTTTTAAATATTGTTTTTGCTATTTTGTATAGTTTTCTCCTGGGAAAAGCAGAGCATTAGGATAGTGATTTAGGGAGATCAAACAAAATGTTTTACATGTATTTTTCCTACATTTCAGCCTAGAATTGTAGAAGGATTATTTCAATTTTGAGTTTGAATTATTTTAAAGCCAAAGAGAGGAAGGACAAAGAATGGAAGATCTAAAAGAGTCTATTAATTTTTCTCAGTTAAATCTTGAGTGGCTGCACTTCATGAGGCTCTTGAAACTGCTGGAGGATAAAAGCCTCAGAGAGGCTCTTGGCAGCATCTTCAGCTCCTCCCTTCAGAGCCCAGCCTTCTCCTGCTGGGGTTGGTCTAGGCATTAGATACTGACCTCTATGGCCCACACCCACAGCCTCCTTTGCCCCTTGGCTTCCCCTGGCTTTTCTGATGGGCCAGGGGAAGCCAAGGACACAAGTGGAGATGTTTTCTCATGGGCTTATTCCTGTGGAGCAGATCCCATGCCCTGTCCTATCATGCAGNTCTGACCATAATAAGNTCTTGCTTATTCCCTTCAGACAATNTTCACCCCTCCTGCCCTGAGGCTGCACTTCATTCCTTCGATCCTTTCTTCCTTCCACCTCCCTTCCTTTTTCCTCATTCCTTCCTTTCTTCCTTCTTTACTTTCTTTCTTTTTTCCTTTCTTTCTTCTTTTTTCTTTTTTTAAACTCAAGGCAGGGTCTCACTATGTAGCTTAGACTGTTCTGGAGCTCACTATGTAGACCAGACTTTCCTCATGGAGATTTGCCTGCCTTAGTGCTGGGATTAATGGGCATGGGCCATTATGCCTGGATCATGGTGCAATCTTTTCTATATCTTATTTCTCTAGGTGTTACCTATCTTTATAGTTCTTTTAAAATTCTTGGAGTACCCAGTTTCAAGATGCTATTGGATTATCATGGGATATGACACACTGTACAGTGTATTTCAACAAAGTCTCTAACAGATGATCAATATATAAGTTGACTAAATTGGAATTTTAAAGAGCATCTTCCTTAGTAACAAGGGATAAAGAGTTGACCAATTAAAAGGGAAAACTCTAGTTTTTAAAAATTTTATCTCATTATAAAGTTATGTATTAGATTTTGTATTTAACTGAAATAAGCTTTGCTCACTTAGAAGCTTTGCTGGGAAAATCATAATGTATGAATGTAAAATACATCATACTAGTCTAACATATNTAACTACAACTGACCCATACAAGAATATCAATGCATATTTATTAACAAATGAATATGACAAAAGTGCACATTATGACCAAAAATAAAAATATATTCATAATAGGACTATATTAAATTAAAATTAAATTCATTACAGAATTGAAAATGAACACAGTTTTTAAAACTAGTCTTTCTTCTTCTTGAAGATTGTGTTATCCTTGGCCTGAAAAATGGAAGAGGTTATTATAACATAGCCCATAGTCTTCTGTAAAGATCCTTACTGACACTTATCAAAAATGGATGTAAAGCAATCTGGATGCAAGAAGGTTAATATGGTAACTACCATTACAGCAGCACCAAGAACTGACATTTCCAGCAACATTTTATGAGCGAGCTATAAGTTTTTGTGTCTGGTACAATATTAGGCAAACTGGCTGATCTTATTGAGTCTAATTTCTGTGCATCATTCTATAATTTTTAATTCTAAGAATTTCCTCATGCATATTATTATAAGACATCTTGGGTATCATATGTTGCTCCTTGGTATTCTGTAGAAATAAAGGAAAAGTAACTCATTGTTTAAACAGGGAGCCAGGGGCATGGCCAGGCACTATGGTCTCTGCTAGCCACTCTGTGACCTGGATCAAGTGACTTACTTCAATNAACAGTGACCTACTTCTCTGCACAGTGGTTCTGAGGATTGAATGTGTTTGAAATTTATGAACCACTTTAGACAGCACCTGGCATTTCACAAACATTCAATACATGTAAGTTATCTTTCCTTAAACAGAGTTTTCTTGTGGGCTATCTTCAAGCACACCCCATTTCCTCCTAACTGTAACAGGTTGTAAAATGAAATATTCACTGGAGCCAATCACCAAGGACGTAAAATTTTCTTGACTATTTCTTTATCATTAAGTATTGAAATAACTCAATCTTTAGAAAGAAATCAATGACCCTGACTTACTGTCTTAGGATGACTACAGATAGGAAGGCGCTATNGGCCTCAACTCATAGGCTGTTTCCCTACTTACCCCACTGTAGTTCTTCAGTTTCCCAGGATATACTTGCATACTGCTAACTTGGTGTCCTGTAAGCACCAGTGCCTACTTACTTAGCCAGTGTTACCTGATTATGTTCAGAGGGAATGTCATCTATCAGGAACAGGTCAGAGGGATCACAGCAAGAATGACGCTGTGACAAGTTTATTGTAAGCAATCAGATGTTTTATACCCTTACCAGAAACAGAATATAATATCAGGATGAATATAATTGTAGTTGCCAGGATACAATGATGTTTGCAAGCTATACATGATTAATATCTAAGATTAATTGTTCTGCCAGGCTTCTGTATGCTTTGCTAATTTTAGGGAACACAGAGATACAAAGGAAGCCTGTATACTCCACTGCCTAAGGGAGTGTCTCAGTTTCTCAGGGACTGAAAGGCACACAGTACCCCAGGATCCACAGACTATAACCTGAAAAACCTCTGACGTGTGCCTATCAAGGCAGCTAGACCAGGCAAACTCGATGATTCCCTGCAGTGTCTGAAGACAGCCTGCTCTGGTGTTCAGTGCCCTACAGTTGATAGCTAAGGTGCCCCCAAGCCTCTCTCCCTCTCTTTCCCTGCTTCTCTCTCTCTCCTCTTCCCTCTTTTCCTCCCTTCCCCAGCCTTGCGTATACTAAGCTGCTGCTCTGTCACTGAGCTGTACCTTGACTCAGTCTGGGTTCCAGAATCTATACATTATTTTGAAGAGAAAAGGTCATCTAAAGANAACCCATTCAGTGAGCACAGCAGCAGAACTCTCAGATCATGGCAGGAAGGGGAAATATTGTCAAGAAAAATAAAATCTGAGTAGAAAATTGCCATGCAGATGCAGTGGTTATTATGCCGTGCACACTGTCTCCTGTTCTCAATAGTGTATTCTAAGTAATAATCTCCAGGAATTATCAATAGTAACTCCATGTTACCATAACAGAGAATANATAAATGACAATAGCCTTTAGTCTTTTATTAAAGTTCTGTGACCTTTACGCTACAGAAACTTGGGCCACACATAAATTGCCAGCCAGGCGAGCTGACTTGGTGCCAGAGTTAAGCTGTAAAAATGGCTAATTTTAAGGGCAACCACAAAAATGACTCAGCTGGTTAAGAAAGGTGATGGAGAAACTGTGAATAATGATGTGCCACTAAATACTTACACCTCTAAGTGTGCACCCCTCGGGGAGCATATCAACTGTGATTTAGGAGTGATCAGATGCAGCGTGGGCAGCAAATGCTTCTCCATTAGCAGCCCTGGACCTGAAAATGAACAGGCATTCTTCAGGTTGAAATAATGCTGAAATACTTAAATAACAAATGTTCCCTGAGATAGCTTTCTACCAACCCAGTGGCATTCTTTAATGTGTCTTGGGGTTTGTCCATTTATTGAATGCAGTCTGAGTATCTACTATGTGCCTGTCACTAAGAGCACAGAGATGACACCTGCACCCTTGTCTTGTACCACTCAGTCAGCTTAGAATCAATGATCAGATGAGGCTAAGGAAGGATGTGCAGATTAGACCAATTGTGATAAAGATGTGTGAGGAGTTAAGTGTGATTGATTGGCTAAAGTAGTCGTATTCTTTTTTACAAGTTATGCAATTAAACTGATAGGTTTTAATCAATGAGAAATGTGATTAGATTTCAGTTTGACAGATCTTATTCAGGCAAAAGGCTGGGAAAGCAAATAGATCAAAGCAGTTGTTGTCTACGATAGGTATGATGNGCATATCTGGCTTAGCAGGAATACAAAGAAGGATGTGGACTCAAGTGGAACTCACACCAGGTTGAGCAGTTCTAACTAGAAATGAGTGTCACAGGGAAGGTCTCTAGTCAGTCATGTCATATACAAGTTGGTGCCATTTACAAAAAAGTATGGCAGGTTTGAGGGATGGGAAGAGTGGCATGGACAGGTGAGTGAAAGATACTTGTGTATGCAAGGAAAGGTATCAATGGTGCCTAGATATGAATACATGGACTATGAGAAGAAATCTAGGTTTGGCTGCTGACATGGGGAAGACACCACCAATACAAAGAGGCAGCTGGAGCTAGATGTGTGTGCAACTCATTATAGTTTGGACCCGACATGGCCCAGACATACCATGACAACATCAAAAAAATAACAGTCTAGGTTTTGAGGGAAGGGTACAAGCATCCTTTCCAGTATTTAGTGAAAGTATTTTACAGGTGACTTTTTGATGTCACAAGAGCTCTTAGAATTCAGTNCTGTATTAGAAAGCTNCATGTACTGTTTACTACTATTCTAAGTAATTCTAATATATTTACCACATCAAAAAGGGATATCATATTCTTAGCAGCCAAAAGGGACTTGTTCTTTATCTACTTGGTAGAATTTCCAATAGGAACACCTCCTTCCTCTTCAAAAGTAACTATACAATTACATGATTTATTCATTATGTCCCATTTGCATTCCTAGAGACAAATTCTGTCTCTTATTCCTGCATTGTGACATGGTAAAATGTTTGTAAGGGCTTTTTTTAAAACAAAATTTTGTAAATTTAAATGGTACAGATTTTGATTTTCAGTTATTTGTGTACTTACCAAGTACAGTCCTCAAGCAAGATACACAATCAATATGTCCTGAGAGAACAACCTATTTTTTAATGATCAAGTCCAGACTTCAAAGTTTAATTGGCTATAATAAGATCATGACCAATATTAAGGGAAATTATATTTAAAGGCATACTCAAATGAGCAAAATTAAGCTTCAAAACCATTTTTGGACCAAAATCTTTATTTTGACATTTTAAGAGAGCCCTCTAAGTTAAAACCTGAGATGGTGCTCTTATAATAGAGATAAACATGTGGTCTCTTTTGGCTTTACTACAAAGNCATTGAATATTGTGCTGCTCCAGAAGGATTGCATGACAGTGACTTTTGAATGCATCCTCAGTCTTAGATGTAAGTGAGACCTTGCTAGTGGCTGTTTGTTGATGTTTGTATCCTCATAAAATATTTTCTCAATTAAAGACTTTGTTCACATAACAGGANAGATGAAATAAAAGTATAGCCTTTGAAATATTACTGATAAATAAAATCATGGAATAATATAAACAATCTCCAAAATTATCCCCCCCCAAACACAGCATTCAGCATTTCCATGTAGTTATTCACAAAAGTGTAGCTTGTAGTTTATA
>LZPO01076651.1:0-15843 GCA_001675575.1 Neotoma lepida
TGTTTTCCACTGACATGACTTTCTAAACTTGTGTCTCTTCCCTGTGGGTCACTACCATAAATTACAACTCAGCCTGAGAAAGAAAATAAATATCAGTGTCAAATTGCCAGTGTTCTAAGCCCGGTGAACTGAGCTCTGTAGTGAGAAATTTTATTGTAAAAAAGTTAGAAATTTTATTTAAAAAGAAAAGAAATCTTTCAGGATTCCATTTGATTTTTGCAGTAGTTTTACCACTTCATGGGTAATTCTCAAAGTACAGCTGATGATTGCAGGGTGTGGTGGTGCACACCTTTCATCCCAGCACTCGGGAGGCAGAGGCAGGCAGACCTCTGTGAATTTGAGGCCAACCTGGTTTTTAGAGCAAGTCTCAGGACAGCCAGAGCTGTTACACAGAGCTGTTACATTACTCAAAAAAAACAATACACACATATATAATACATATGCCTGATGATTAAAAAGTATGCAGACAGCTGAAAAGGGAGTCAAGTGCTGTATATGAGATCTTTATGCCTTTTAATCAATAGGAACAGACTGCAGAGCTCATGTGGCACCTAGCCAGAGAGGCAGCTGAAGGATTTTGCCAGATTCTCTGTACCATGGGCGGGATGGTGCACATCTCCCATCTTCAGTAACTGCTATAGCTCATGTGGCTCCAGCCCTGTGGGTAATCTGCCTTTCTTTGTCTTCTTAGCACCCAAAGCTTTGCTTTCCAGCATTCTACACCTTTCTTTTTGGGTCTGTGTGAGCTCTCATCTACTTTGGTTTTGACTACAGTTCAGTTCTCAGAGATGATGGCGAAATTAGACAAAGGTCAGTTATTTTAATATTTCCAAGGTGCATCATAAATATATTGAATTTTAAGTATCATTAATTGTTAATTACAGTAACTGAAACTCTTTAAATAAATCCTAATCAGGTGTGTCATAAGCACATTTAATTTAAAAAACAGAAAGAGAAGGTTACTAGAAAGATTTTAATTTAGTAGTGGCAATTCTAAAAATATTTCACGTTTTTTCCCTTAAAATTATTTCTATTGAGATTTTTAGTTAAAATTTCTATAAAAGGGCTATTAATACCTTCCATTCCTACTCATTTTCCAGTTCATATTGTATAGTAATGGCAATATCAAATTGTGGAGTCTGTTTACTAGAGAAATGCTATGTTACGGCCACATTAAAAAAAAAACATAATCTGGGCTGGGGAGATGACACAGTATGCAAAATACTTGCTGTGCAGGTGTGAGAACCTTAGTTCAAATCCCTAGAACCCATGTAAAAGCCATGTGCAGTAGCAGAGGTCTGCCATGTCAGTGCTCATCGGTGAGACCGAAGGCAAGACAAGAGACTGTGATCAGGAAGGCCAGCTAGCCTGTGGCAAACAACTTAAAATATACATCCTATATACACACAAAGAAACAC
Organism: Neotoma lepida; assembly: GCA_001675575.1. Classification (NCBI taxonomy): domain Eukaryota; kingdom Metazoa; phylum Chordata; class Mammalia; order Rodentia; family Cricetidae; genus Neotoma; species Neotoma lepida. The sequence goes on from LZPO01076651.1 coordinate 1,419, forward strand.
AGAAACATCACACACACACAGCCTACATACACATAAAGAAACATACATACATTATACATCACAGAGAGAAACACAGGAAACATCACACACATACTTCCTACATACACACAAAGAAACACAGGAAACAGAACACTCAACCTAGACTACTTCTGTGCTAATTCCACGTTGTCCAATCAGATGGGAATGGTAGACTTCAGTGTATTTTATAAATCTTGATATAGTTAATTAACAATAAAAAGGAAACCAGAAGTATGATCTAGAAAGAACAAGAAGTTGTCTTTGCTTTTCTACATTTTGTACTCCTTCAAGACAAATATTTAACATGTCCACAAATTAGCTATTGTATAAATCCTATTTTACCCATAACCAATGCATACTGATGGAGTTAAAGAATGGGAAGTCACTTTTAATAGGAAGGTGTATAAAGCAATCTTTTATTGTTCCTCAAAAGTAACTTAAACATATGTATATCCATTTTTATCTTCCTCTGTCTAAAACAGGCAAGGCAGATGCCTTTAAGGTCTGTTTTCTTTTGTTTATAGAAGAGGAAGCAGACGGTCAATTATTTGCTCAGTCTCAGAGTGGGTAGCACCGCTCCATAAAAATGACACTGGGATCTATGCTGGTGATGCCTTTATTATACAGCTGCTTAGTAGGGGAGCTCATGGTAAGGATTCAAATGGCTCAGTAAAATCCAAATATCGTTCACTACAGTATTTGCAAGTGGCTGCTATAAAGGTGTGTGAGTCTCTAAACTCAAGCCCTGGTTCCTTGCAAAACGAGGCATGAGAGGAAAGAATAAAGAGGGGTACATGTCTGGTATCCTAGCACTCAGGAGGCAGAGGCTACTAGTGAGACCCTGCCTCCCCTAAAAAAAAAATAATAAAAACAAAGTAAAACAAAACACAAGAGGAAAGAAGACATGTTAATCTCATTTCTACAAACTCTATAGTTTTGATTCCACTGAAACAAATAAGTAAAATTAAGCATTTATATCAAACTTCTGAAAGTATTATGATATCTACTCCAGCCAATCTGCTCTGATTTTTCAATGTTTTGACATGTCAGTATGCCATTCTACATTTAAATTCTTTTAATTTTTTGCAATATTTTCTGATTACAATATTTACTGTTACAAAAGTAAAGAAAACATTTATATTAGAAAGGTGTTGCACTGTCAAATGCCAGCACTTTAGGGAGTTAAAGACCCCATTAAAGACAATCAAGACTCCTTTGAGGCCTCAGACAGGACTCTTACACCTGCAAGGGGAAGATATCCTGCTGAGCGACTGTCCTTCACCATCTGAGGCATGGGAGTTGCTATCATTAATAACACAACATGTTCCTAAAGGCAAGGTTTTTGTAGCTTTGTGTCATAGTTCATGAATTCAATTTATTAAACAGCTCCAAACAGGACCATTCTGGGACAGGACAGAACCCCTAGACATCACGTCAGCAGCTGTGAGCTTCTCTGCTCTGTGTTGGCCTGCTCTCTTTTGTGATGGGGATTTGGTGAAGAGAGAAGGAGATGGCAGACCTACAGCCATTTTTGTGATAACTGCAAGTGGCTCTGGTCTCCTTTTGGAAAGGCAAGCCTTGCTTCCTGTTCTTGTTTCAGAGTACCTGAGTTAGGCAAGGCCAAGCTCTTAGAAAATGTATTTCACATGACTCTGCTTCTCTCTAAAAAGCACCTCTGTCCTGGTGAAGAAGCCGGAAGGTCATTGGATGGAGACACAAAGGAGTAATAGAAAAGAAACCATCAGTATACATGCACTCTGTATGTCTTTGAGGGCGAAAGTTTGGGGAACTTGAATGATTAGCATTTTTTTCTTCCTTTCCAATCATAAATAGCATCATATTATGGCTCCCTTGAGTATTCTAAAGTTATCATTTAGGAGTGGTAATACTAGGAATAAGAGCAGCAGTAGCCCCCACCCCCAGCATCACTCTCCTAGCTGGCCTGACTTGCTCATGCTGAGGGCCTAATACCTTTACTAGACTTTTGAATTCTCCATGTAACTTCCTATGCCTCTTCTAGGCAGCCATGGTGGCTGCTGACTTTCTGATATTCAAGCTCCCTGACTGCCAACTCACTAATAGCTAACTGTGTTGTTTATTTTTAAACTCTCAAGAAAAATCAGCAGGAAAAGAGTGAATTCTTTTATTTTTTTATAGCTTTGTCCCTTCGCTTTTCTCTTTCTGGAAGGCTTCATCCCTTTTGGAGAATGAATTTTTGTAACTTCAATAGTTCTAAACTCTACTCTTGTACCTGATGCTTAACTGGCGGCCTCCCCAAGTCTCTGTCAAAGATGGCCATCACTCTCTAGAACTACCCACCATTAAGTCCTGCCAATTTTCCCTTCTCACTCCTGAGTCAGGTCTCCCACTCAGCTGGGCTAATTCCACCTACAGGAAGGTCCTTACTTCACATCATATACTGTCCCTTCCCAGTTGTCCCCTCCTCTTCAAGGCAGCACCCTCCACTAGACCTCACTTACACAATATCAAGGAACAAAAACCAACAAAGCCACTATGTTACCCCTCCCCCACCAACTGTAAGTAACTCTATACAAAGTTGCTGTATTCAAGAGAAAGGTTGAGATTTCTCATTCCAATATTCAGGCTTGGGTCACAGGGTCTTTGTTTAATCTGCTCCTCTCCCTCTTGGGCATGGGCCTACTTTAGTCAAGCAGGCTTTCATGGGACTACGGGAGATCTAGAGGGTGTCCTCAGAGACAAGCTCCCAGGTCCTTGTGTATACCTTCTCCCAAGTTCACTCACTAACAAGCCCANCTTTCTATCTTCNCAGGCTTCTGTCTGGGCATTGGCTTTCAGGAAATTCAGCAATCCTCATTTTGGGGACTTAATTATTTTCAAGATTATTAAATCATGCAAATTGCATGATGCTAATTACACCATGAGTGCATGTCAAGGGAGAAGGCTGGTCTCTTGACTCAGGTGTGGTTGTGAGCTGGTATTCATACAGCAGACATCTAACAGCTAAAGAGCAAGTTTCATTTGAGGAAGACCTTCTCCCAATGTTTCCTTGAGCCTTCTTGGAGGCTACATTAAAATTTTTGTCACACATAAGAAATGAAATATAGAAACATAAAATTTTCAAGTAAGGCTTCAGATTAATATCAAGATGTTACAGAGGCACTTCAAGATGGTAATGGTGACTATTTAAAAATATGAGGTTCATTCCTTAAGGAAGAGTAGAGACTACCCAATTTTTTTTTTACCATTAAGACAACAGTATTTCAAATTAGAATTTCAACTTGGAATGGGTAGGAGTTAATTACTTAGAATATAGCAAGATAGCTATTGAATTATAATGTGCCCATCCTCGAGCCTGAGCTACTGTTCTACTTTTTTATGGGTAAAAATAGTTGAGATCTGAGGTAACTCTAAGAGAAGGATAGCTTATGTGCTAAGTGTAGAGTATAAGGCAACCTGGGCTATCTGGGGTGCAAATCTCAGCCCTGGCCCTTCCTTCTATTTGGGCAACCTTTGACAAGTGGTTTAGGTTACATATGCTTTCATAGACTGATCTTGAATACAAGGATAGCCAATTCTGCTCACTGCAAGTGATTATCATAAGAATTAAAACGATAAAATACAATAAACTTTTTGTCATAATGAGCATGAAATAATTGCTCAATAAATATTTAGTATTTGCAAGAGTTGAAGAACAAGACCATTAGGACTTATTCAGAACTAGTTGATATTTTCCCTGTCATAACAATTGCTTAGAAAGTTCAGATCCAAAGACATTTCCTTCTGAAACTCATGAAATCTTGATTCAAGAAGGCTGGGAGTTGAGGCTGTAGCTAAGTGATAGGGTTGCTCACTTATGTGAGGACCTGGATTTGATCCCTAGTAGCACACACACACCCCCACTTTAAAAAAACAACCGAACAACAACAACAAAAATCCCTTATACATAAATCGAACATTCTATCAGTGGCAATGGAAATGCTACTTTTGAAATTCCAGGTACCATTCAGATGGAAAAAGTAGGCAACATGAGCCAAAGCTGCTCATGAAAATGTTCTCATCAACTCCTTCAGCTAGAGCTTATGAACAGCATGGCAGGTCAGGTGACACTGTTGGTCAAGAGAAAGCTGTGAGTGAAGTTTGAGGGCAGTTTCTGCAAAGGTCTTGGGGCAAACCTTTCCAACACTTGCATGCCCAGCTCCATGCTTCTCTTNCTCACCCCACTTCCCCTTTCTCCTGTCTTCTGTTTCACTTGTTTCAAATTTCACTTAACTTGTGGAAATCTGAGAGCTACTTACATGTTTTGATGGAGAAGATGTGTTATAAGCAAAAACTTCAACATGAGAAGTAACTTTGAAAATTACTTTCTGTTCTCCTGATTGATATTTCTCAAAATTGCCACATGAAGTGAACCTTAATTCAAAATTTTAAGCTACAAGGAGCTTTCTTTTGATAACACTAATTTTTTTGGGGGGGGCTCCCGCATCCCAATGTCAAATCATTTTCTAATAAATTGCTGCAAAGTATTTTCCACTCTAGAGAATCACGTAAGTGGCACATACATACATGCAGATGAGCCCTACAGCCACACTAGTTATCAAATAATCAATACGTCAACACGTGTAGGGTGTTGCTTATGCAGTGTTTAGCAAATCAAATCCCTCTCAAGTTACGTTTGTCTGGGACTCTGGACTGGCGAAAGGTCAGCAAGAATAAGAGCTCATGGATGAATAAAAATCAAGGCTGGAATTGAAAATGTTCAGACTCAATGCTTGAAGCTGAGGAAGGCCATCCATAACCAGAGACCCAGCAATTAAGCTTTTTCTGCATACATCAGGGAAAGAGGTGAGAGATAAATTATTTAAATGTGCATATGCCATGCATGTGGTCAGAAACTCTAACATCTGTTTCTCTAAGTTCCCCTGTCTCAGGCAATTGCATCTGCTGTCATGGATGATGATTCTAAAAACTTCACTCTCAAGCTTGCTTTGTTCCCAAGCTTCAGGACCATGTACCCCACTTGCTGTCTGACACACCTGAATGCTCCATAGACATTGCAAACCCATCCTGAACCAAGTCTCATTCTTATCACCTTTGTGCTAGCAATTCTTTGATGGTTACACAGCATCTATTAGTCTTTCCAGACAATATATAAGCAACTCATTTGTTATGCTCACCACTTACCTGCCCCTCACAATACTGTTAGTTCCCTCAAGACAGGGCCCATTGGCCGTTTCCTTATATTTCCTTGATCCTTGCCCAACGTTTTCTAGAAATGCAGAATACAATTCCTGGGATTCGTAGGTAATGAATCAATGCTTGCTGAACAAATGACCCTTTCCTCTCACACCCCCAAGACATGCCCACTCAGTATTCTACCTCATAAAATGCCACCAGGAATGGAGCCCAGGGAAATGACTTTGGAGTTTGGCTTCTTTGTCCTCCAATCAGAGCTAATGATATTCTAAGATACCTTTGTTATCCGTCCCTCCTGTCATCTCTAACCTTGATGGCTTTGGTCTATTCTAGGTGATCTCTTGTCTAAATGATGAAAGTAGCCACCAGATTTGTCACCATGTTGGTAAGTGTACCTCATTACAGCCAGATCCTAAATGAGACACTGAGCTTACCACTCAACTATGAAAATGTCCAGGGGTTCAGATTTCTGAAGGATGAATTCAGGTTCCTTCTTGCTGTCCAGGACTGGGACCCAATCTGTGTCTTTATCCTCATTTTCATAACCTCATACCTTGAATTTTACACAGTGGTAACATAAAGCTGTCACCCTGCCCTTATCTCGGCTCGCACTGCCAAGGCTAATCTCTCTACAGCCACTTTGGGGTCACTTCTTTGGGAAGCCTTCCCTCACCTTCCCGGGGAGCCTAAATATTATGTCTATGGTATGTTTCCATAGCAACCAACATTTTCCACTAACACTAAGGCAGTATGTGTATGGAAGAGAGAAGCTGTGGTTAGAATGTGAAATGTCCCCCATAGTCACTTGTATGAATGCTGGTTCCCCAACAGGGGATGACCTTGAGGTGGGGCCTAGCTGGAGTAAGTGGGTCACTTTGGGGTGTGCTCTGAAGTTTCTTAGCCCAGCCCCATTTCCTGTCCCCTCTCTGCTTACTGAATGCAATGTGACCAGCGACCTCAGCTCTCAGGCTGCATCTTTCTAATTATGATGGCTATATCCCTTCCAAGGGTTAGCCCCAAATTCTCCACCCCTCAAGTTCTTTCTTGTCAGGTATTTGATCACAGCAATAAAAATGAATTAATATACGAGTGTTCATAAAGATACTACAGTAAATGGAATCAGCTGCCATGGTTCCTAATTTCAGATAAAGTAAAGACTATGGTCAACTCCATCTTTAAACTATTTGATGGGAAAGATTTAAGTGAGTCCTTGGCTTTCCCATCTGAGCAAGCAGTGACAATGGACGTGGGCACCCATTAACCTTATACAATTCTGGGAACACTAGGGGCTGATCTTATATTACTAAAATGAAGACATATGATGGACATTAAATTATTCCTTGCTTAATCATTGCCTTAACTTTATATTGCCAGAGGCCAGGGGATATATTTGAGTTACTCAATACCTTCCAGACTGACTTGCATCTCCTCTATTGGCGGTTTTTATTTTGTGGCACAATGGTCGATTTTATCCTCTAGCAGAACACACTCTTGCTCACTTACACTCTGGTTCGCAAGTGCACACAAAGCACACAGATAACCTGAGTATATTGCATGAGACACACTTTCTTCTGGACCTACTCAGTTCCCTCATTGATCTTAAAGGAGCTAAGAAAATTCATCATTTATCACCTATAACATTTCCTTAAAATATTTCTTTATATAGAATCATGAACCAATAAATCTCAGGAAGTGTACATGGTGAATCAGACATGAAAGGAATGGGGTGCAGCTTCATAGGTGGTATTAATATTTGAAAAAATAAATATTAACCTGAAGTGAAACCTTTAAGGCAATTTCACTTTAAGAAATAGACTTATAAGTCTCTTCCTTCAAGAGAAACAGAGGCCGGCCCTTACTCAGTTTATCTAAGTTGGTGACCTTTCAGCCTAACAGGTCTGCTTACAAAAACATAAATCCAGTTGACCTTACTTAATAATGAACTTGGAACTATTTGGTGATTTGTGGGAGCTGTGTCTCCTACACAATGTTCATCTACTGCATATCCGCAGAGGAAATTAGGTTGTAAAATAGTACGTGGAACCTAATCCACTCTGCTCACTGAGGGATGGGTCACCACGTAAACTATGTAGACAAGAAGAAGTTACAGTATTTTACTATTGGAGCAGGACCGAGGGACTAAAAACCAAAGGAGAATTAGAAGTTCCACATCAGAATTAAAATGCCCACATGAATTCTGGGACTAGTTCTGGTTAGAATTTACTGATTTGGTGTGGGGACCCATAGAGGCTCCCTAGTAAGGCCTTACTCAAGGTCAGAAAGTCTGAGCTTGCTTTACCCAGCAGGGTTGCATAATAGGATGATTTGGCCAAAGGCATGGTTACCAGGTGGTTTGAAGGGTCTACACTTGGTTGTACGTTGTGCTTTGATCTTGAAAGGGGGAGGTCTTTTGCCTCTCCCCTTGGTAGTGTATAAAAAGCCCATTAGAAATAAACTCGAGGTGGCTGCGTATTGACCCAGAGCTCTCCCAAAACTATTCTGTGTCTCTCTCTTTTCTCTCCGTCTATGTCTATATTTCTTTCTATTATTCCCCAATTCCTCACCCCCCCTTCAAGGGACCCTTCAATAGGTCGGGGGCTGAACCCCAACACTGAACTCTGACAATTTGGGGTAGCCATTTTCCCTTGATTGTTCTGTGTCATACAGGGCATTGAGTGCTTATGAAAACATCCATTTGGTAGCTCTTTATAGCTGGAGCTTCCTTGTTGGGCTCTCAAGGAAGGCTGTCCTGTCCCAAAGAATTCTGACAGACAAGCTGAAAGACTTGTTTGTGACTACCAATATTGTCTCAACTGTGTAATACCCAAAGGTACCACCCAACCAGCATTGCCACAGAACCTTCATGGCAGGAACCCTACACAGTCTAGTTGACAACACAGAATCCCATTCAAGGACTTTCCACAGAATTTTCCCATATGCCCTTTGAGAACTGTTGAGTCTAGGACAGTGGTTCTCAACCTGCCTAATACTGTGGCCCTTTACAGTTCCTCAACCATAAAATTACTTCATTGTTAATTCATAAGTATAATTTTGCTACTGTTATGAATTGTAATGTAAATATCTGATATGCAGATATCTGATATGCCACCCCCACAGCGGTCGTGACCCACAGGTTGAGAGAACCTCTGGTCTAGGAGGATTTTAGCATATCAAGGGGCATCCCTAAGCTGGTATGGAGTTCAGGATGTGGTTGGACATCCTGTCTACTCTTGCATAATGTCCCCTCACCATTCTTTTGGTACTGTGTTCCCCTTTAGCTTTAGTTGGCTCTCCTCTTCTCTGTTTCCTCTACATACTGTTGTCTTGAATTCTCTGCTGTAGTATAAGAGGAGCTTAAGGATATCAAAGAATCAGAAAAGAACAAACATCTAAATATGCAAGCATATGTATGCATACATGTTATATTATACATAGTCACATATACATATACTTAGGGTGCTACCTAAGTTCTCTTTGATGTTTTGATCACCCGTTTATTAACCCAGTTAGCATGAATAGAATAAAAGAGCAGCTAGAGGTCTCATGAAAATGTAAAGAACTGATTACAAGAGTTGGGTAGGGTCTGGGTTTGGGGGAGAGACAGGGTAGGGGTGAAACAATAAACAAATACAAAATTCACAAATATAAAAACAAAGAGGGCTTTGGCCATTTGTATTTTAAATCCACACTTGCTTCATGTAGCTNAATGTTAAAAGTCAATTTCCCAATATAGAATGGAATAAACTCTATCAATGAAAGTCTTAGGGCTGGGGGTAGAATGCAGTGGTACATTTGCTTAGTAATGCATGGCCATGCCCACACTTCAACACACACATACCAAAGCTCACCATACCAAAAACCTAAAAAGGCATGTAACAAACCTCATCATCTCTTTAATTGATCTACCTTCTAATAAACAAAAATGAAGTACCAATACTTGGGTTTTTCCACATTTATTTATACTCCAGTTACAAAAATAGTTCTTGGTGGATTTCCACAAAGACTATTTAGTACAAACCAAGCAAGAATCCCTAAAACACTTCCTTTTNCCACAGAAAAAGGCAGATTCTGGAAAGCATCAGGTCTGGGTTCTGACACGGAGCTGGCCCAGGCAGGGGTGGTAGCAGCTGGCAGCACAGAGGCCTTTGCTGCCGTACCACCCGCTCTTCTCCACAAAGCTTTGTTTTCAATGTCACTTACTTAGTTTACTAATTAGAGAGAAGAGGAAGGGGAGGTCTTAGGGTGAAAGGTGCCAGCAGTCAATTTACCTATTTATCTTATAGCCAATCATGGGACTAGGGAAAGAAAACCAGATTGATACCTTTAGTATTGTGAAAAATCTATTTTTTTCCATTTTCTGAAAATCAGCTTCCTTCTGGTAACAGACTCTGCCTTTCCTCAGGGCAACACCCTTGTCAAACTTTGGGTCTTGGGGCTCAGGTTATCTGGCTCTACATCCCTCATGGTGACGAGTGGCAAGCTGAGCCATGTTTGGTTTGAGGTGGCTCCATGGGGACCTGCATAGGAACCACCAGGAACAAATCACCTGCTTTAAATGGAGGCCTGGTCCCCCTGTCTCTAGCCCAAGAGATAATGGGCAGGCTAGAGCTAGAACAAAGCCAATGGCCAGCCTGGCTTAAGGCTGTGGTTTACACAGAAGGAAGTTTATGCTGGGATTTTTCCAGCATGGGGACCAACGAGTTTCTTCTGGGCTCCAGTCAGTTTGAGATGAAGTGTCTGTCATTTGTAACAAGAATCTATCTACTGAAAGAGACGACTCAATTCCTATCACTAACTCTACGCTGCACTCTGGGACTATTAGATAATTGAGACTATGTGTGGGCTGGGGTGTGGCTCGGTAAAGAACACTTGCTTACATGCATGAGGCCCTGGGTTCAATCCCAGAACTGTGTAAAAAATATAGTATCAATCAAATAATGTAAAATCAACCTAGGAGTCAAGTAACTTCACACTGCAGAACTAAGAATATGATTATGGTCTCTGGCAAAAAAAAAAAAAAAAAAAAAAAAAAAAAAAAAGGTGAACCATGGATGATGCTTTTCCAAGGAACCAGCTTATCTCTCCACACATTTCCCTGAGAATTTAACCTTACCAGGTCTTCATGTGGAGCTTCTTAGAGGCATAAATGTCAATGACAAAATAATTCTTCCAGTAAGAGTGAGAACGCTCCACATTCACACAGTTTTCAACATTAATAAAACCATCTGGCCTAAGTCTTATGTTAATTAACTGCTTGCCAGTGAGGGTAAAGGGAAGCAGAAGTAACCATTTCAACTTAAGAAGTACTTGTTTACCTGGATGGAAGCCAAAGCTGGCCTACACATGCACGTTCAAACCCAGGCAAACTTTTCAGTTATGGCATTCACACNGAAACCTTCAGCAAGAAAAAAGGATGGAAGAGGGGACCTGGAGTTTGAACAGTTGAATGACATATGATTTAAGTCTGAGCCTGCATCCCTATATTAGCGTCTTAATTTGCACAAATGCATATGTTTGCAGAGAAATACTGAGAAGAGGGAGAAGATGAATTCTGCGTGAGTACTGAAAAATGCTATTCTAGAACATACAGATTGAATGTGCACTGACACAGAATTCTTGTTTCAGACTGACTGGCTCTGCTAGTGACTTCAATGGTTCCCAGTCAATGCGGCTGAGTGGAAAAAAATCTTTGGTAGTTTTTAAGATAAGGTGTCATTACTATTCATTACTGAGAGATTACATCAAAAACATTTTGCAAGAGTTTCTCAGTAACACTGCAAAGTGGACTGTGCAAGCAAAGGACACTCAAAAAGGAATGCATAAAGGGAACACCCACATGAACATTTACCTTCCACGGCTCTTTTGAAGAAGACTTTGCAGCTGCCGCAGGTCACTACCCCATAGTGACATCCAGAGGCCTCATCTCCGCACACCAAGCAGATTTTGGAAGGTCTTGAGGATCCAGTAGAAACACTTCGCAAAGTAGAGCTAGGGAAAGAAATCAAGATTTAAATAACTTCACTGCAGTGGTACATCTCCTGTCCTGTTCAGTTGCATTCCAAATTTTCAACAATCCTGGCCCCTTGAGTGAATTCAGTTTCCTTGGTCATGTTGAATGACTCAGAAAAATGAAGGTAAAGCCATTTAAATCAGGGGGTGGTGCCATCAAGAATGGTAGGCAGACAGGCTGGGGAGAGAGCTCAGTGGATAAAATCCTTGTTGAACATGGATGAGGCCTGGACTTCAGATCCTCAGAACTCACATAAATGCAGGGCCCACCTGTAATCTCAGGACTCAAAGGCAGATAAAAGGGATCTTCAGAGCAAGCTGGCTAGTCAAAGCAAAAAGCTTTGGGTTCAGTGAGAGACCTACCAAGGTATATAAGTGTATGTGTCATCAAGATATTTAAGATGGAGAGTGATGAAGACATCTGATATCAACCTGTGATCTCCACATGCATGCACATGTGCACACACACTCACCTAATACATATATAAGCATGCACGCACAAGCACACACATACTCGCCTAGTACATATATAAGCATGCATGCACATGTGCACACATAAGAAAAGAAGTGTACAGTCAGGTCAATTCTCAATACTGAGAGATGAGGGGAGAAAAATCACATTGAACACATCCTTCCTTTGCCTGTTTTTGAAAAGATTTCAGAAGCTACACCCATAAAGTTTCACCAACATGAGTGCACAAACATGAGCTGAACAAGAACAACACCAATAAACATGCCAAAGTGAATGAGGTAAAGACCACTAGATCTCAGACCTACACAAAGAACTACAGGTGACTAAGGAATATTGAGAGCAGGAAAAATACTTTTTTTCAAGGGAAGAACACACCAATGGTTCTCCAATACCAAATGGGCATCCCTGAAAACATACATAAAAGTAACATTATACAGACAGAGCATGGATTTGAAATAAATGTGTGTGTGTACAAATGTGCATTTAACAACAATTAATGAAAAAAGAGGCCATGAATTTGAGCAAGAAGAGGTCTATAGAAAGATCTGGAAGGAGGAAAGGGCAGAGGGAAATGATATAATTATAATCTCTAAATTGAAAGAACCCAAACCAAATTTTAGCCTTTTTATTTTTTACCTTGATAGATATCTGAAACATATACTATATCTGGTTTTAATATTGATGGTATCCTTTCAAATTAGTAAGCAAAATGAATTATGTTGAATATACATGTAACAGCAGGGTTTGGGGGAGGGCACAAAAGTAGCCTTTGAAGCAACCATCTGTTGTAGATATTTTATACATTACTGGGCTAGTCAATAGTATGCTCCAAACAGAATGCCTTATATTCTGATGAGGAACAAGAGCTTAGGTAGGTGTGTCCTGAGCAGGTAGAGAACTGCACTTTTTCCTTCATGGACCATAAGCATTTACTGAATATTTACTGATAAGTCTTACACAAGGTACTGAGGAAATAAATATAAAAACCTTGGTTTCTGCCTCAAAGCTAGTAGGGGCACAAATTGTCAATGTTGCTGTTGCTGCAGGGTAAGATGGTGTTACATTGTGGGTTCAACCTGCCAATCTGGGGAGAGCAGTGGTGTGGGAGTCAGGAAAACAGCGACTCAAACATGACAGCTAAGTTGAACTGNGAAGCATGACAGTGAAGGAGGAGCGGAATGGAAGTGCATTAGTTAAGAAGACTGCACTGGACATGTTCAGGAGACTTGGGTGCTATCTGCCTCCGCTGTTCCCCTGCTCTACACACTCCTGACTCAGTGTGAAACAGCAGACATGAAAAAAAAAACACTCAAAATAAACACACCAAGTGGCCACAAAGCTCATGTCATCGTCATGGTTCTCTGCTTTTCAAATTTGCTAAAGCCTGGTCACGTCATGTTAATATACATTTGTCTAAAAACACTTTTCAATGTATGAATAACCCTCTCGCCAAAAACAGCTGAAAGAACAAACATTGAGCTGCTCAGGCCACTGTAGCATGACTGCCTTTCTAGAAAATGCCTTCTTAAATCAAGGACTGAAACAGCGTTCTCCAAAGCTATTTCTCCTCCTGAGAAAAGCACTCTTTATTACTTTTATTAGTGCCCTCTGACTCCTTTATGGCATTCAAAACATTCCATTTCAGCACCAGCAACTCTGCAACATATTGGCTGGGAAAACTCAATCCATGCTCGGGCTAACTCACAGGACACTTCAGAGAAAAGCCGCAACTGTAAATATTTAGAATATAATGTAAAATCATCATTAAAATGTAATTGCCTTCTCACAATGACAAGCACATGTGGGTTTTGTCTGGTTTGGTTTTTGTGGTATTGGGACTGAATTTGGCTTTGCGCATCCAAGGCAAGGGCTGGACCACTGAGCCCATATGTGAGATTTTATTCAACATTTTTTGTGGGTCTTGATCTTTTACTGGTCTCTTAGCTTCAGTCTTCTTGGAATTCTTGTCTATTCCGGTCAAATTTCTTTTGGTGTGATATCATCTAGTTTCTTAGCTTTAAATATCCCCAGTATCTTNGGATTTCCACACATCCATCTTCAGAACTTCAGAACACTTAGCTGGCTGTCTACCTGGCACCTCCACAAGGGTGTCTAACTTCACCTCAGATTCAGTGTGCCCCCCAACTCTGCTGGTTTTTCTCTGCTTCTTAGCTTACTCATCTCCACACCTCCACATCTGCTAATGCAAACAGCTATGAGTTGAATTGTTTAACCTCTCCCTAAATTCACAGGTTGAAATCCTGGTCCCCAACCCTTCAGAATGTGACCTTCATGAAGGCTGCCAGTATGCTTATTAGTTTTGATGAAAACATATTGGAGTTAGGTGAGCCCTTAATTCAGTGACTGGTATCTTTATTGGAAGGGGAAATTCGGCCACAGATACTGACACAGAGTGAATGCCATGATCATATATGTATAAGGCAGAGACTGCAATATGTGTGTTTAGAGGCCAAAGTGCATCCCGGATTGCCAGCAAGTCAGCCTAAGTAAGGGAAGAGGTATAGAGCACATTCTCCATCAAGGGCCTCTAAATCAACATTGCTGATCTTGGTCTTGGATTTACAGCTTCCCAAACTGAGCCATCCAGTGTGTGATGGTTTGTTTGAGTAGTTCTGCAAACTAAGGCAGCAGCCTTCAGATTTTTTTCTAGCAGCTCGAGGGGAAACCTTGACTCATCCTGAATCTTCCTTGCTTGTACACACACACACACACACACACACACACACACAC
>LZPO01076651.1:21069-45056 GCA_001675575.1 Neotoma lepida
AGATAGATGAGAGAGAGAGAGAGAATGAAAATGACCATGCGTATACCAGACACACAAATGACTCTGGACACATGATTTGTATTTTTAATTAGCCACTCCCTCACAGAAAATGGCAGAGGCTGTAGGCAGGAGCACCAAGGCAACAGGATTCTGCAGTTCACGGGCTAAGCCTGCAAAGAGATTCAGAGGCATGCTTCGATCCACCCCCCACCCCACCCCGGAGTCAGGAAGAGGAACCAATGTTCTCTTCCAGCATTCACTTGCATTTGTTCTTAACCTCCACTGGAAGCCTCTTTGGAAGCTCTCCTTTTCAAGCTGGGTCTGTAGGATTACATGGTGTCAAGTGGGTCCTTCTGCATTGTCCTCAACCCACAAAATCCAGAATTCCTGTAGCTCAGTAGGATATATTTTTCTNACATCTGGTATTAGCAATACAACCAAGATGTGCCCGAAAAAAGTCTCCAATTCAATAAGGTTGCTTTCTTATAAGTAGGCAATAGGCAGGGTGGCCACAGGCCACGGCGGGCACCACACCAAAGTGTTGCTCCCCTTGCCAGACAAGAGCCTGAGTTCTCCATGAATTTTGACTCCTTTTGAACTTTCTTATGACNTTACTATTACTTTTATGTGAGTTGTTATTTTTTTATGATGGATTTTGGTGTTTCTGTTTTTAAGTGAAAATAGTAGCTTAAAATGATTTTAATAAATCAAACAGTGTGTTCATTTCCTTACTTGGCAGCGACAACAGTAAACACATCCTGGATATTTTCTGTGTCTTTGTTTTTCTCAGGGTTTGAAGTTAGGGGCTGTTTCTTTGATTTATTCTTTCCAAAAATATTTGGAGCCTAAGGTTGCATAAAGGCCATTCTTTGGCTTCTAGAACTTTCTTCTTATGTGGAACCTAAAATGCAGCCAGTGCTGCCTCATGGAATAACACACTGCTATATAAAATACATACTCATTTCCTTAGCAACATCTTTTCAAACATCTTTCACTCACCCACTATTTGTAAAGAAAACAGATAAAAACCTCTTTCACGTAGTCTGCCTCTTTTCATCTCTGGTCCATATGTATTTTGCTTTGAGGAAAAACAAATAACAACAAAAACTACCACCGTTGCCATAGGTGTGGGAATATTAGTCTTTACCAGAGGAGATTTTAAAGTTTTATAACCATGTGTTTAATTAAATTAAAGGAGCCATATGGACAGTTTTTGGCATTTGGTGTGGAAGAAGGAAGAGCGACAGGGTTTGCCTTTCCTAGCCAGCTCTCTCACACCTCTCTCCTCACTCGTCCCTCCTGCTGGTCAAACATCCCTCCAAGCCTTCTTCAGGCAGTGAGGCTGTGCTGAAACAGCAGCCTTGTCCTCCTTTCATTTATTTATGTCAGTTCCTGAGCATGTGGCACACATCTGTCACCGAGTGGGCCTGAGACACAAATCAGCTAACAAGCCCATGATGCTGGTCCATGAAACTCTTCTCTAGTGCTGGAGAACTAGACGGGGAAGGAACACACGTAAATGCCACTGGGAAGTCAAGGGATCAATACAGGTTGAATGTCTCTCATCTGAAGGGGCCCAAAAAGTTTAGGGTTTAGGACATGTTTAAATTTGGAAACATTTGCATGTGCATAAGGAGGCATCTTGGAGTTGGGATCCAAGTCTAAACATGAAATTCATTTATGTTTCATGGGTTCCTTATACATATAATCCGACTGTAATTTTATACAGTATTTTAAATAATTTTGTGCATAAAGCAAAGCTGAATGCTGTGAAATTTTCCTCTTGAGGCATGTGTTGGCACCTAGAATGTTTCAGGCTTGGAGCAGTTCAGATTTAGGATTTTTTGAATTAAGGATGCTCAACCAGCATATACAGTAAGTGCTATGATGCTTTTATGTGACTTTCCTCATGCTTACAGACGTAGATCAAGCCTGTTTAAAATAGCCTTTTCTCCAAGCAAGGAAAACCAAAATAAAAGTTCTAAATTCAGCTCACTCAATGAAATTTTCATTTCTTATAAATGAGGTAAGAGTCATGGAAGATAAGGGAAAATGCTCCCAAGAGAGTTGAGTCAGTATCAAAATACATACTTTTACTGCTTAACTGTGGTGTACATGGATGCATGTGTACATGCATGTGTACATGCCTGTGTGTGTGCTTGTGCATGTGTTTGTGTGTGTATGTGTGTGTGTACAGGTATGAAAGTACTTTTGGAACTTATTAAAGAAAATATTGTAGTTTTGTCTTGCTTTTGGGGGCCCTTCAAAAAAAAAAGACATAGCTGTGTGCTAATGGCATTTTAAATAATCAATTTGTTTTTCAGGGCTATTAAAATTCACACTGAAAAGGGAAAGTGGTCACCCTCACTGAAGTAGCTTGTCTTTTGTCTAATACTTTTAAAACGAATAAAAGACCCCTCCCAACGTTAGGCTTTTGTCCTTGGAACTGATCTGAGGGAAGATGAAAAGGGTTTCTAAGACAAGGCAATGGCATAGAAATCAAAGCCCTCGTGACACTGTGGTCAGATGTCAGAACCCGATGGGGTTTAGAAACAAGGGGAAGATTTCCGTGTGCCCCGAACAGTGATGAAAGATGTTAAGCAGGAGAGGAAGCACAAGGCAAGCACGATGGAGACCTTTAGATCTCTCCTGCTTCAAAAAGATCTCCCTGCCATGTGCTCCTGTCCCAGGGAAAGAGGCCCATCATCTGAAGCACAGGACAACACCCCCAAAGAGACAAGCCTCCTGGCCTTGTCCTTCCCATCTTGTTAGATGGAAATCGTTCTACAGTACGACTCAGGAAAGGGTTGTGAGGGTACAGCTCCACAGTAGAGCACATGCCCACGGCTCTGGGCTCTAACCCCAGCACAATAAACAAACAGACACATAAAAATAAATAAAAAAAATTAGAGGTCACAATCCCATTGGCCACAATGTTGACAGAACACTGCTGATAAAGGAGGAGTGGCAGAAACTTCTGGATGCTCCAGGGCTCAATTTTAATGCCACAAAATCAGGACTGCTAGTTATTCTAAACTTGATTTCAAGGACAGTATGTATGTCCTATATTAAATGTACCATGAACATCCACAATGAAAACTGCAAAATCTACGGTAAAATCCTCTTTTAATATTTACTCGTTAAGGGAGAGATTAAGATAAAATGCCTTCAAATCCAAAGACTGTACATAGGAATATATCTATGAAGAATTTACTATGCATTACAAAATATGGCCACAAATTTATTTTTTATATACAGAATGTATTTCTTTTTTGTACAGACAGTAGCATAATATTCAGGTATCAGGATAGCATCTTGAATTAAAAAAAATGGACCTAAAATGGTAACATAATTTTCAAAGAGACACAAAGAAAAGAGTGGGAGTATCTGGCTGTGTTCCCAGGACAGTGGTACATCCCAGGACAGTGGTACATCCCAGGACAGTGGTACATCCCAGGACCACAGCGTGAGAAAAGTCAGCAGAGATCCCAGAGAAGGAACATAGGGCTGGGGCAGCAAAGTGAGAAGTGTGCCGACAGGGGAGAGGGAGAGGTGAGAAGATTCACTGATGACGGCAGATGACTGTCTAGAGCTGGTGAGCACAGACATACTCAGGGTCATGAGCAAGGCACAGTCTCAAGCCAGAAAGGCCCAGGACCCCGAGGCCCCACAGCTGATTCAGCACAGGGCTGGACAGCTAGTACCAGGCTGGGTGGGGCTGAGAGCAGATACAAATAACAGCTTCAAGGGCAGATCAACTGAGGTGGGTAGGAGCTGGCTGCACATTGGGAACCCTAGAGTCCAAGCCTCATTGCACTCAGCAAGAGCCAGGCCATTGTGTTCAATAGAACAGAAAGGAGAACAGTGGGAAAGACAGCCAATGCAGGTGAGAAGCAGAAGGCAGAAAAAGAAATTTTAGCAAAAAGGTAGCCACAAGTAGCAGAAACTTCCGAATATGGTAGATGTTTCATGGGAACTGCTGTTAAGAACAGATACGTGACAAATAATTTATCAGAGACTTAGAGAGGTGGATTATGTACAGGCTTCATCAGAAAAATTACCTTAAGATGGAAGACATTTAGAGGAAAAACCAGCAAAACATGGCACAGATAATTTGAGATGGGAGGGAGTTGGTAAGCCAGAGTTATGTATTTAAGTGCACTGTTCATCCTCTAGGCAGAGAAACTATTCGCTAATTGAGATAACTGCAGCCATCCTACAAGGAAAGCCCAGAGCCATTTCGCTTATGATAGGGTTGCAAAGGGCTTATGACCTCAAAGCACATTCAGGTTGATGAATTTCTCTAATAAATACAAGCAAGAAATTACAGGTAGAAAAAGGACTTGTTATTGTCTCCACTGTATACATGCAGTGGAAGAAAATAATTTGATGAAATCTAAAATTAAGCTAATAAGTTTTGCTTGCATGTTTTCAAAATGTAAGTCCCAAGAGTGAAGATGAGTTTATGGGGAATTCAACTTCATATAAAGAAGAAAAACCTCACTTTATAATATAAAGCATGTGGGAATCTGAAATATAATAGATATAATTAATATCACCATATGCTCTCATACAACTACTAAGAGAAGAAAATAATCTGGAATTCCCAAGAATCCACAAACATCAAGCTATTCCAAACAAAATTCTGAATTAAATGGCCAGATCTTACTCAAGAAAGTCACAATACTTGAGTTACTCACAAGTCCCCCTTGCTCCCTGACACTAGTGATAGTGATATTACAACACATGCAGGACTTCATAAGCCCAACTGCCTTACTATATTTTTCATGAACGCTTTAATATGTTTCACCTCAAGCACTTCTGGGCACAGGGGAGGGGAAGCATGTTCAGTGCAGAGACACCTCCGGAGCCAGGTGTTGTTTTGTTATCTACTGGAATTCTGCCTGCAGAAGTCTGACTGACGGGCTCACATTTACTGGTGTTACTGAGAGGCCACAGTGCTTTTATGCTGGATGTGGAGGTTGACCAAGAAAATACAAATGAAAGATCAAAGACAGGAGAAATTTCATCCAAAGGTTATATAGGGCTAAAAAATCAGTATAAGAATTAAACAATTAACAATATTATAGTAACATAGAGACAGGGATTTCTCCTATCTAAAAATAGAGACAGTTCCAAAATCTAGATAAAAGGCTATTGTCCCATCACAACAGCCGCATAATGGAGCTTGTTCAGCAAGGAGATGCATGCAAGCAGATGGGGGTGACTTCCCTTCCCAGTAATCAGTGGTGACTCTTCCCAGAGCCAATGTCCAGCTTTCAGAAGTGTGCCAGGGCATCCTTCCCTTCAAGAGACATCCAAGGGAGGCCCAAAGGCCCCTATTCTGCTCTCATGCTGCATTAAGCAGGAATGCCACAACCTGGGATGAATCTGTTTCACAGCTACCCCATCTACGCTAGTCACAGTGTCTGATTACCATGTCTGGATTATTTCAAAGTTTAGACAGTGTGATTCAGTGTGACTTGAGTGGCTTAACAGCATGTATTTCATTTGTTTGTGAGAAGCAAACTTCCAATCAGAAAAAGGAACTGAAATCTGCATAAAGCATCTCTTCTGTAGTACTCTCTAGAACACACCACTACACATACACACTCATACACACTCTCTCACACACGAAATCACATGAAAACACACACACACACACCCAGGAAACCAGGTATTTAGTGACAACTTGATCAGTATCAACTTAGCACTGTTATTTTTGGTACNTGTTTGTAGAATATCCTATTGATCAAAACTGTCTCATAAATTGAAGCTGAATTTCAGCTCACAAAAGTTTAATTCTATTCTTTTGTAATATTAATATAGCAAATACCCAGAGAGAACATTTAGAGACTATAAAACAACATGAATCATTGCCACACAGAAAACCATCTCCTCTCAAAGCCTCATGGCCATGGCATATCCCCTCACAGACATATAAAGCTTCATGTACTTTTCAATATTATTGTAAGCTCTTCAAATTTCCAATGACNTCATCTGCATTAAAATTACATATGCTTTTTATCTTCATTGTAAAGCTGAAACAAATAACAGGGAAAAAAGCTTTACAATTGATGCCCAAATCTAAACACTTCTGGCAGGCAGGCTGTTCCCATCAGCCCCTCCCTAGCTCAGCACTCACCACAGAAACCTTGCTCGATCGGCTGCTGCAGCAAGAATGGTCATCGTCACCTAGCCAAATAAAAAGCTACGAAGGCCACCGTTGGCAAGGTGCGAATGGGCCTCTTCACCTACAGGGTGACCTAGTCTAAGTGTGCCCACGTCATGGGTGACATAATGAATTATTTTTACCTTCATTACCTTGAGAAGTCAAGGTTCATTCTGTAAGAGAATGAAATTGCTTCTAGTATCCCAAGGTGGAACTCTATGCTATTAACAGCATATGGGGTGTGTGTGTGTGTGTGTGTGTGTGTGTGTGTTAGTGTGTGTGAGTCTGTGTGTGTGTGAGAGTGTGTGTGTGTGTGTGAGTGTGTGTTGCATGAATATGATGGGCTCACACACTCAAAAACCAGAGCCAAACTCCAGGTATCTTCCTCCACTGCTCGTTGCCTTACTCTCTTTAGATAGGGCCTCTCACTGAACCAGAAACTCATTGCTTTGGCTTGGATGGCCAGGGAGCTCCAGGAATCTGACTGTCTCCTTCTCCAGCGCTGGGGTTACTGGAGTATGCAGCTGTGCCCATTTTTTTTTAGACATGGCTGTTGAGGATTTGAACCCAGGTCCTCATGCATGCAGATCAAGCTCTTACTGACTGAGCCATCTCCTCAGTTCTCCATTAAGGAACTATTTTAAAGGAGACATTTCAAAGGACTTATCAAATACAACCCATTTATAAATTGAAGGAAGTTTGCATTCATATTTGCCAAACAATGTGTGCGAATTTCGGGGGCTTCTGGTCTAGTTCCAAATGGGATGATAAAAAATGAACATATGGCCATAAATATAGGACTTTATATTTTTAGGTAAAGCCCACTTCTTTTAACCTACAATACTCCAAGTCCCTTAATCTTTTTTTTTTTTTAAGTTTAACTTTCCTTCTGACTTTGTCAGAAAATTCCTAAGAAACTTGGGGAGATACACATTGGATTTTCTTTTAAGTTAAAACACACTAATGGCTTGATGGCTCATACCTGAAATCCCAGCCTTAAGGAAAAGAAGATTCAGAGTCCAAGGCAACCCTGGCCTAAGTAGTAAGACTGACTCAGAAAACAGCAGTAACAGCACTACAGATAACTCACATACAGGTAGAGCACAATATTTCGCCTTCTAATGAAGAGAAAAAGTATTTTAAAATATGACTCACACCCTCTGTGATGGTGAATATTAACTGTCAATATCAATTGACAGGACCTAGAATTACCTAGGAGACAAAACCCTGGGCATGCCTGTGAGGGAGTTTCTATATTGGGTTAACTGAGGTTAGAAAACCATCCTTAAAGTGGGTGACACCTTTCCATCGCTGGGAAACTGAACTGACTAAGAAGGAGACAGTGAATGGAACACATTCATTTCTCTCTCTGCTTCCTGACTGAAGACAGACTTTGATGAGCTTTCTCACTTTCCTGCCACCGTGCCTCCCCTGCCACGATGGACTGTCCCCTCAAGCTGTCAGCCAAAATAAACCCTTCCTTGTTGAAGTGGTTTGGGCCATGAAGTTTGTCACAGCAAGGAAAAGTTTAACAGATACACCCCCTTTTGTGTTCTACCCTTGAAACCATGAAGTTTCGGTTCAAATACTGTCAAAAGAAAATAAAAATTTAGACTGACTTCTTGACTAGTAATTTCCATGCTAACAAGCTGGTGAGAAATTCTCAGAAGTCTGTAACTGTAAGGCAAAATAACACACGACAGAACAGAACAAAGCTTGGTGGGAAGCAGATAAGCACTACCTCTAATTGCTTTTCTTCCAGCTAGTGAAAGAGCCATAACTATCAAGAATACGCCTTTTATGTCTGCAAGTCAAGGGAGGTGGAATCTTGAGGATCAGCAGTTCAAGGCTATCCTCAACTACATAGCAAATTTCAGAATAGCCTGGGATACATGAGACTTTGCCAATTTGTTTAAAGACAAACTTCCTTGCAAATTCAGTTTGTACATTGTAATCCACCAGGTCTCCAAGAGTATAGGAATATGATGGATAATCATTTACCAAAATTATTGGGGTAGAAGCCATAGATTTATGATCGTGACTNTGTTGTTCATTGATTGTGTGACCTCAGTCAAATTATGTGACCTCTCTGTACCTCAGTTCTATACCTGAAAGCATAAGAAGGTTAGGGTTTAGATGATCTTTGAGAGATTTCTGTGCCAGTCGACACGTGGTGGAGGTACTCCATTTGAGGTCACTATTAAGGGTGAAATACAAACTATGGTTTTCCACACATGAACTTTCAGTTCATAAGTACATAATATGTTCCTAATATTTAGTTCTCTTGTAGTTTTAAGCTTAAATGTTCTGTAATTTCATTAATTGTTGAATAAAATGGTTGTATTAGCTTTTTTAAAAAAAAAAAAAACAAGACACAAAAATTCATGACCAGAGATTTAAAAATAAAATATGAGCAAAGTCAAATCTCTGATTTTCAAGTTCATAGGCTAATCAGAAAGTGTGTTTTGTTTTTGCAAGGACCTGGGTTTGATTCCCAGCTCCCACGTGGAGGCTCACCATCTCCTTGGGCACCAGGCATGCATGTGCTGCAAAACACACACACACACACACACACACACGCACTAATAATGAAATCAATCTTTTTTTTTTAAAAAGTAACATGTGTGATAGCAAATTCACATATAAACACAGAGGGCACCAAGTGTCCTTGATGTGGAAGGCAGACTTTAACCTGCTAAAATGAAGTATACCCTGTGCCCCATCCCACACAGCAGTCACTTTAGCTGGCTTCCAATCTGTTTACTGCCGGAGAATGTAACCCTCATCACAGTAGATAAACCCAGCCTTTAGCTGAATTTCACTAAGTTCCTATGGGAGAAAAAAAGAAAATCTAGTTTTCAACAACTGTCCAAAGAAATTTTAAAGTATAATGTATCCTTAATTTTTCCCCTGATGTACACTTTTTGCTAACTACCATCAGTTAATGTAATCTTATTTCCCTTGAGAAATAAAAAAGGCTTGTTCTGCAATTTTTCAGTTTATAAACACGGTTACCTGGAAGGAGTAACTGGAAAGCAAGCTCTGAGCAATAAATATCANAAGGAATGTCCAGTGCAATAGAAAAACACCCAGAGNGCGCAGAAATAACAAAGACAGGGCGGGGCAGTCACAGTCACCTGCCTGAGCATAGTAAGAAATAAAATGAATCCTGATTTACAGCATGCATCACTCCCAGGAGGAAAACCCACACATGATGTGTGCAATCTCATAAAGATAAAAGGAGCAGGTTAATATGCGTGCTGATTTCTCTATTATGTTAGGTTTTCAGGACAGGTTCTTATGTGTCCCAGGCTAGCTCTGAACTNTCTATATGACCCTGAGTTTCTTATGTTCCTGCTTTTACCTCTCTAGTCCTGGGATTACAGGTGAGAGCCACCACACCTGCTTTATAAGGTACTGAGAGAGAATCTAATGTTTAATACATGCTAGGCAACTCTACCATCTGGACTGCCNTCTCAGAGATATGCTATTCTAAAAGAATGGTGTATGTGCTGTGTGTGTGGTGTATGTGTATATGCAACACATGTGTGTGCAAGTGTGCTTGCCCCTGCATGCAAGTGTCAGGGTCACTGGTTGGAGTTGGTTGTCTTTCTTAAATGCTCTCTATCTTAATATTTTGAGACAGGATCCCCAAGCTTGCCATTTAAGCTAGACTGGTTGGATATGTCCATCTCACACAACTAGGGTTACAGACACTTTTACANGGGTGCCATGGATCTGAATCCAGGTTCCCATGCTAGCACCACAAGCATAGTAGGCACTGAGCAATCTCCCTAGACACTTTATGCTAATTTTTGAGTATTAAAGTTTGTTTGAGAGAAGCAATGATGTTTAGCTGAAGCAAGAATTGGACCAAAAGAAAAATAAAAGTCTCAGGCTATTTCTGCGACTTGGGACAGAGGTGTAGGCATCTGCTGCAGCCATGTCTGAGAATGTCACTCAGCCTCTGTCATGTCCTTCATTTTATTTTTCTGACACTTCATTGTTTCTTGTCTCCCAGTTTTCCTATTTCAAGTTGTCATAGACTTGACCTCACCTCTGCTTTTTCTTATGTCCCCTTATTCTGATTAATGCCTCCACCAAAGAAGCAGACTAGGGTAATAGCTGATTAGCTACAAGCAGCTGGGAGGGAAGTGGTGAGGGGTGAGAAAGGGCATTCTAACTTCCCTAAAGAAACTAATATGTATAGCAAATGCTGAGATAAGTGAACCTTAGCCAACTACAATGATAGTTTCAATTCATTCAGACATTATTGAGAACATTCTACTGTACTGGTTACTAGTACAACTATGTATCTTATACTCACTAAACCAGAACGAGTATATGTGCATAATTTCAGACAGTCAAGCTTTCTGCTTATATTTTATACTTCTTACATTAAGAAAACCCAATTGCCAAGCATTTAAATTCTCATTAGGTATTTTTAAAAGCTTAAAAGAAATCAATGTTTTCTGAGGTATTTCTCATCTTAACATTCAGTTTTTGTTCTGAGTTTGTTTCTCTTTCCTTATGAGAATATCTGGCTCAGTATCAACTTCTCTGAATTTTCATTTTCTGCATTTACCGGACCATTCAATTCAGTCCAGCAAACATTCAACAACAACCTCTCTGCCCTCCATAAGGCAATGCCTTGAATACTGTTAGAAATAACTAGTCATGCCAAGGAACCCATAAAGAGACAAACACAGCTAAATACAGAATAGCGCATGCGAGTAACCACACAAATGCAAGTAACCACACAAAGTATTTATTATGTGTGCTAGGAAACATGCGGGAGTAATGACATGGGAATAAAATATAAGAAATCAAGTCATTTGGATTCCAGGATGGGCTGTGCGGTAGTGGTCAGATGTTAACATCAGAAGTTTTCATGATTTTTTTCTTAATGTTTCTTTTCCATTGTCTGTTTACTGCGTGGTGAGGTTAAACAACAATNAAAAATAAAGCCATTTTATGCATTAGGAACATTAAAAGGAAATCTGTTCAGGGTAAATACCACAGGCAAGCTTAAAATGCCTACAGTGTAGGAGTACAGGCAGTAAGTGTAGGGTAACAGGGCCAGCCAAAGAAACCCAATCTGGCCCTGAAACCCAGGCCAGTGAAAGAAACAATTTAGCCCTGAACCCAGAACCAAAGAAACACACCCTGACCCTGAAACCAGTGTCAAAGAAACACACTTTGGCCCTAGAATCAGTGCCAGTGAAAGAAATATGCCCTGGTCCTGAAATTAGAGCCAAAAGGTTAAAAAGNGTCAGTGAAAGAAACATACTTTGGCCCTGAAACCAGAGCCAAATCTACCCCTCACCAACTGAACATGAATCCAACCAATCCCTGAACAGGAAAACCAGCCAATCCCTGAGCAGAAAACCAGCCAGTCTCTGAGCATGAAATCTAGACAATCTGAGCTTGTCCAAGCTCAAGGGACTGAAATCTGACCAATTCTCACCCGGAAAATCTTTTCCCTGGAAAACTCCTCCCCTAGGAAGCCCTATATAAGCCCTGCGCCTGTTCAGTTTTCGGCTGCCTTTTCCACCTTGGCAGAGGCAGCCACCCTCCTGGATTCTTCCCTCCCAATAAATCCTTGAATGAGGTTTGGATGAGACGTTCTTTCACAGGAGCATACACGGAGCCTGGGCGGATCCGATCAGAGCAAGACTGTGACACTTTTGCTCGGGAAACCTTCCTCTAGGGTAGCAGAGTGGTTACACTCGGGGACCTGAGCAGAACTGTGAAAACTTCGCTGGGGAAACCCTCCCCTGCCAGGGCAGAGTTTTTACATTGGGGAAACCTTTCCCTGCAGCAGAGCTGTAAGCTGCTTTGCTTATGATGACTTTGTGGTATTCCTTGGCTCCCTACTGCCAGGATCCCTTTCCATCTGAGCTGCAATGCTTACAGTAGGTTTAAAGCAGAGAAGCAGAACAGTTTTTGACCCTTCAGTGAACCAGTTGTATTACCAAAATATGGAGGATCACAGCAATGGCAAGCAGAAAAGTGACACATTAAATCTGTGTTTACACACAGGCATACCAGCCAAGGAGACAGCAGAGTATCACCTGTGGCTAGTTTGTCAACAACACTCTAAAAGAATGCCAAGCCTGGTGACAAACACAGGTAAGAATAACCAACAACAATTATAACACAAGAGGAGACAAGAAGGCCGTAGGAAATGACCTAAGATGGATGACGAGGGCACAAGACAATGCACCCCTAACTGGAAGAGCCAGACTGGTGAAACTGGGAAGAGGAAGCAAAGACAGAGCTGAAGGGCGAGCTGGGACTATACAGAAGAAAGGCAACAGTGAAGTGGGAGATGAAGTTAGAAGGGAAACAGAGCTGAGGAGGAAAACGTCTACATCGTAAACCACAAGGAAGTGCCATTTACAACAGTCTGTGCAGTGCAAAGGCAAATATGTAACACTTTAAAGTAAAATGACTAACTTTAAGGGCAAGAAGCAGCATCTTAAGAAATGTGAAAAATCAAGAACAGTAAATATGAAATAATAAAATAAAACAAAACCAGCAGCCTCGCTCAGGAGCATGACCACATAAGCCAGCTATTGTATTGGAACTGAAAGGACAAGTCAGGTACTGATGCCCTATGTGCCAGCTCCACACTTCAGCCTCACCTCTGCCACAGCTCCACACTTCAGCCTCACCTCTGCCACAGCCATGGTGCTGAGGATTTCCGGCACTCCCTCCAGTGCCAGTGGACAGTTTCTGAAGAACACCCAGTAACAGAAACACAGGAGGGCACCAAACTCAGCAACTCTCCGTGGACCTCCCTGGACTGCTGCAGGCACCGCTGTGGAATCTGAGTGACTGTGGGACACTGGAGGCATTTTAGCCTCCTCCTGCTTTCTATCCTGATTGCCTGGTTCTACACACACCATCTCAGCTATCTCTTTGAACTCCACTGGCAAAAGGCCCATCTAATTTTTCTATCCACTTTCAGGATCTCCTAGGAAAAGCTCCACATTTTTTGCAATTTATACAATAAAAACCAGCACTCTATAATTCAATTCTTGGTTAATTTATGAGTCCTGCTTACACAATAACTTAGTTCATTAGTTTATAATGGATTCCATCAGTTTCTGGAAAATCATTACGTGACATTGAGCAATAGTTGGATAGAAATGCAAAAGAAATGATGAGGGAGATAGCTCGGTTGATAAATCATTTGCTGTGCAAGCATGAGGACCTGAGTTCAAATCCCCAGAACTCATATAAGGCCAGGTAAGGTAGGGTGTACATGTCTGTAATCCCAGTGTTTGCAGCACGGGGTGCAGACACAAGCAAACCCTGGAAGCCTGTGGACCAGGTAGCCTGGCATTACACTGGCAAAAGAGACGCTGTCTCGAACAAGGTGAAAGGTGATGGCTCACAGGCAAGGTTGTTCTCTGACCTCCACATGGCACCATGGCATGCTTACACCCATCCATCATACGAATGCACAATTAAAGGTGAACTAAAAACCATGGAGGAATAAAAAAAAAATCTCAAAGAAACTCAAAGAATATTAACTTCCATTATGGAGATGACTGAGGAGGAACTAGATAACAGCCCTGCTCCACCCATGTGAGTGACCTCTGAACTATTCCAGTACCATCACCTCAGAAAACATTTCCGGGCCTTTTATCTTGTACACCATCTCCCGTGGAAAGCAAGGCTGTGGTGAATTGTGGGATAACACAACAGGGAGGAACTGCACACTCATGAACCACTGGGAAGGATAGACACACCTCTACGGTTTACTCCTCATACACATAGACACCCCACATACCTATCAATTCCTTAAGAGTAAAGGGTTTGCCTTTTTAATCTTTAAGGCTGCAATACATTAATATTAATACTCAATACATGTGTTGCTGGCATGAATGCCTCACTGAGAGAGCCACAGGAAGGAAGGATGTGACTGCTTAGCTGTAGGGTGGAGTCCAGTGTGAGCACTGACTCCAAGCTCGGTAACGCTCACTATCTCCACTCTCA
Organism: Neotoma lepida; assembly: GCA_001675575.1. NCBI lineage: Eukaryota > Metazoa > Chordata > Mammalia > Rodentia > Cricetidae > Neotoma > Neotoma lepida. The sequence goes on from LZPO01076651.1 coordinate 35,249, forward strand.
TCTAAGAGATTCTTTCTTTCCTCCCTCCCTATTTTTTNTCTCTCTCTCTTTTTTTTTGACACTATTTTCGTGTGTCCATGTGAATCCGTGTATGTGGCGGTGCCTTTAGATCCCAGAACAGGTTGCTGGATCCCCTGGAGTCACAGTTGGTTGTAAGCTGCCATGTAAGTGCTGGGAACCAAACTCGGGTCCTTTGAGGAATCCAAGCGTTCTTGAGCCACAATTCCAACCTCGCTTTTCTCTCTTGAGTCAGGTACACGAACGCATGCATTCTGGCTATTTATTTTCAGGATTTTCACTGGGAGGCTTCTTTCCCATGAGAAGGTGAAGGGTTCCGGGCTTGCTCAGCTTTGACTTACACTGAGGTGCAATACTCGAGCTAGCCTCCCACTGAGCTGTGGCACTGAAACTTCAAGCCACAGTAAAAACCCTCTGACCTTCAAGGAGATAGAAAGGACATTCACATGGGCTGACGTTAAAATTATGTATCACATAATCTGATCCCAGGAACAATTCATCTCGGAAACTACAGCGCCTCCTAGCGGCAAGACAAGTAATAGCGTGGGCTGTAAACTCGGATTTGGAATCTCCGTCTCTCTGCATCTTTTCTGGATGCCATAATATGGATTTGTGTGTGGAGCTTCTGTCTCCTGGTGTGAATGAAGGAGCTTTTGAGAGTTTTTCTCTAGAACTTTTCTGGATTATAGCATACTAAAGAGGCAACTGAAGGCCACCAAGGGCCTTAATAGAATGTCTTTTGAATACAGAACCTTAGGCCACTTGGTCACCTGTAAGCTAGAATGTCTTCTTACATAAGGATACCAGCTCTCTCAGTGGAGCATGCCACAGCTGCTTCATTGTCTTTCCCAAGTGGTGATGTGATAGAAGGACCTCCCTCCCAGAGCCAGCTCTGTTTTCTTCAAATGCCAACACTTTCTTGTATGACATCTGTCAGGGTTCTATTTCATACATGTAGTACTGCAAAGTACCTACATTTTAAAGTAGAATTTATTCACATGATCCTTTTATTCAAAGAAGAATTTCATAGAATATTTTCAAAGGATAATTAAAACAGAATCATATGCATTTTTTATTTTGCAAGCAACACATTAAACTAGAAGTGTTAGGGGGCAGGGTGCAGGGCTAAGTGGAGACACATGAAAAGGTGTGTTTGATCTCCAGTGGCAGTGCAGGGCAAGCCCAAATGTATGGCACACATAATTATTATAGGGAAAATGGGCTGGCTAAGGAAACCCATCCTGGCCTTGGAGCTCTGACCAGGGAAAGAAACACAGCCTGGGTTTGGGACCTGAGCCACAGAAATAACCACTTTATCCCCAAACCCAGAACTAAGGAAACATGCCCTGACTCTGAAACTAGTACCAAAATAACACTCTTGGTCCCCAGAGTCAGAGTCAGTGAAAGATGTGTGCCCTGGCCTTAGAATTAGTGACCAAAAGCTATGTAAGGCCAGTGAAAGAAACACAGTTAGGCTCATAGCAGGGCCCTCTCTGTGCTGGCCAACTGGCTTGTGAAACCAGCCAATCACAGAGCAAAAACGTGGCATCCTGGCCTTGGAGCTCTGACCAGGGAAAGAAACATAGCCTGGGTTTGTGANCTGAGCCACAGAAATAACCACTTTATCCCCAAACCCAGAACTAAGGAAACATGCCCTGACTCTGAAACTAGTACCAAAATAANACTCTTGGTCCCNAGANTCAGAGTCAGTGAAAGATNTGTGCCCTGGCCTTAGAATTAGTGACCAAAAGCCAAAAAAGGCCAGTGAAAGAAACACAGTTTGGTCCTCACATCAGGGCCATCTTTGCCCCTAGCCTACAAAACTGACCATTCCCAGGGAAGGAAAAAAACTAGCCAATACCTGTTGACTCTGCCTTCTGGCCATCCTATATAAACTGCCCTGCCTGGGCAGTTGTGAGCTGTTTTCTCCACCCTGGTAGAGGCAGCTACTCTCTTGGACTCCTCTTTCCCAAATAAATCTCTTTCTCGAAAGAGTTTTGGGTGTGAACACCTTCATTCACTGGACAGAAGATCTTTGCTGGGATGTCCCATAGTGGACTGAGCAAAGAGGAGCTGAGCAGAAGATCTCTGCTGAGACATCCCATAATGGACTGAGCAAAAGAGAGCTGAGTAACACTTAAGACCGAGAAGCAGAGCTCTGCTAGGAAGCCCCCTTAAGTGAGGGCTGAGCAAAGCTCAGCTGTAGCGGCTTTCCAGGAGAGAAGCAGGATTGCTATATCCTGAGGGGATACCATCCCCCACCACACCAGGTATAGCCTGACTCTCCCGAACAGTCAGGATACCCTTCCTTGCAGAGCTGACCTGGCAGCTCTAGGCCTGACTCTCCCGAACTGTCAGGATACCCTACCCTGCTGAAGCAGTTCCAGGCCTGACTCTCTCGAGCAGTCAGAATAACTCCCCCTACAGGACTGGTCTGACTCTTGGCAGCCCCAGCCATCAGAGCTGTTCCAAGCAGCTCAAGGTGTCTGGGACACCTACAGGGCAGAGCTGTTGTACGCAGCTCAGCTCGAGGTGTCCGGGATACCTCACCCTCCAGGGCTGGGATGACTCTTTGCAGCCCCAGCCATTAGAGCCCACTGAGTTGCAACTTTGTTGCTTACATTTTGGTGCCAAAACCCTGGACCAAGCCCACTGAGTTGCAACAAAGTACCTACAATTATATAATACACAAGAAACCTACCATTACTGAAAACAAGCATATTTGTGAAAAAAAAAATGGTATTCCATTAAGCTATAGTATCTGATCACACTCATTCACTCATGGCTCAGTCAATGACAGAGACATGTCCATATTTCCTGAGTAAACTTAAGAGCCAAGAGCAGATCAGAGGAACCAAATAAGCAAACAATGCAATGTCAACTAGAGAGCTTTCTCACCAGTTATATAAAATAGAATGCAGGGTTGAAGAAATCTAAGTGCAATCAAAACGGCATTTTAATAAACTCAATCTCTTGTTTTATAGACATCAACATAAGTGCACCAATTAAACTCAATAACAGCAAAGACCTCAAAACATAATTCTGCCTATTATGCCTTCACAATCATGTACAAAAAGAGTCCCCATTCTTTTCTGAATGGGAGTCGTTAGCATCTCTAGACTCTACTGATGGACCACATTCTTATTCTGTGCCTATGTTTCCTGTTTGTTAGTGGTAGAATACTAATTTCTACTATTTTAAATGAAAGCCCCACATTTTACAGCTCTTGTTTTATTTAAACAAGAACTAGAGATAAGGAATAAGTACAGGACTGCTCACCCATGAGGTTGCTCAACCTGGTATTCCACTATTTTGTAGAGAATTATCATCTAGGCATGGCAACCACTTGTTTTTCTTCTCATGTTTTTGAATTCTGATCAGAGCAGTTACTACTGTTTCTAACTTTGTATCCTCTTTTGCAAGCTTTCCCAAGCCCCTTATTAAAGCCCTGGGAAGGCTTCCTATCTGATGCACTGCCAGCCACTGTCCTTCTGAGCACAATGCTCTCAGGTTATTAGCCTGATGTGCATCATTCAGCAAGCTGTCTCACAATCATCCTGATCACCATCGTGGAAGATGGAATTGCTGCCTTGCCCATGGCTTTTAGATTTATATAATTAACCAAAATTAGCTTGATGTTTAAAANACAATGCTGGCCCACTCGTTTATTTTTGGAAGAACACTTTATTGAACACAATGAGTGGGCTGATGTGGAATTGCCACCTTGGACTGTCAAAGTTTTCCTATAAGATTATTATACTTGAAAAAAAAACTTTAAATTCTTTAACAGCAAACACCATTAAAATAAGACTATTTGATAAAATAATCAGGGACTATACTGTTTTTATTTTCATACACCATGAGGTTTAACAGAGCCTAAGCATACAATATTTCATTCAGCTCTTTGAGTGTGTTCTGTAAATATTCATCAGTGGGAAACCCTAGAAAAGTATAAATTCACCTCAACCCAAACAATATTACATAAACAGAATAACAAGTATAAACAGTATCACTTAGAAGTTCTTGGTCTCAGATTAAAAAAAATTAAAGTACCAACTAAATTCTGAACATTGCAACAGTTATAACCTTGGAGAGGAGCTGAAGTTTTATTCCTAAAATATATGTGGTTCATTAGCTTTATGATGAACTGCGGGAGCACATTGGCTACAATCTCCATTAAGAGAACAGAAAAACCGAATGATTTCCATACAACCACTTCCATAAAATGTAGCCTGTAAATAATACAGAAAAAAAGCTGACTCTCATTATGCATGGCTACTGTGAGTTCCTTTAACACCACTGTACAAGGATGTGAATCCCAGAGTTTGCTGACTCACGTTTTGAATAACTTGAGACTGACTCCAGTGCTCTGTAGCTCAGTGTCTTTCTAGGTGAGATGGTGACAATGATACTCACCCTTGCAAGGATCTAGTAATACATGCAAAACACAGCCAGCATAAGGCAGGAGCTCAAAGCTCACACATTGGATTCATTCTGTCAATATTAATTCAGTCTGCCTAGGTGCAGGCATTGCTATCCACACTGGGCAGTCCACCCACATGGAGCTGTCACCCTGGTGGACACAGGAAGAGTTTGGCTTGTGGCATAAATGCCGGAGTGTCCCCTAGGCCAGCTTGTCCTCACCCCTGCATTGAGCACACAGCTGCTGGCCATCAGCCAATTACTCTGGGGCACATGAATGGCTGGGGATGTGAGCCCTGCACAGCCATTTGGCTTCTCCTCAGTCAGTGTGCCCGCTCCCTTCTTTCTTTTTAGACTGTGTCCTCCAGTCTTAACCATGTATGATTTACGATAGTGTTAATTCACTTCGTGTGAAAGACAGGAGTTCAGCTAGGGAAGTGGCTGGGAGCAGGGGTGGGCTGGCCTGGGGGAATAGTCAGTCATCCCAAATCAGTGTAGGGGTCTCTACACTGTTTGATGCNTTCTGCTTACTACATGGGGCTTCCAACACAACCTTCTGGTATGAATAAATAACTTTTTAGGGCTGAATGGATGTTTACAGAGAAGAAAACAAAAACAAAAACAACAAAAAAACCCAACTGGTATCCATTTGAAATAGGTTTCTAGATAAGCATGTAGCTCAGCAGCAGAGCATGTACTTAGCATATCCAAAGTTCAGGGGGCAATTCTTAACTCCTAAATAGAAACATGCAAGGAAAAGAGGTGCCAGTCCTTAGCAAGTTGAAACACAGGACAAAGAAATGAGAGTGAGTTGGAAGTAGCTAACAAACCAAAGGAAACATCTAAGACAGAAGAGCTGGGTGAGATATATTTAGTTTTTGTCTAGACCCTGGTTTTAGCAAGTAAACTACAGATTTGTGTTTGAGATTAAATATGGATTGGGTGTGCAATTAGTTGTTAGTTTCACTAACTGTTACTATTGATAATATGTGGTAAAATAGGCATTTTAAAAGAAGGAAAAGTCATGATCATTATGTATATAACTTGGGGGCTGGAGAGGTAGCTCAGGGGTTACTAGTACTTTTCCAGAGGACCTGAGCTAGCACCCACCAGGTAGTTCACAACCACCTGAAACTTCAGCTCCAGCCCTCTTCTGGTTCTGCAGGCTACTCCGCTCATGTACATGTACCCCACACCCCACGCACAGAGAAACAAATATGCACACATAACAAATGTCTGTGTTAGAAATAATTTGTATAATTATAAGATTTGTAGCAAAAACTAAAGATGATACAAATGACAGTCAGGAATTGCTAGATCTTAATGTTGAGTGCATTATATATTTCCCTTGAAATTCTACATATTTGATATTTTTCATAGGAAAAAGTTTGAACTATAGCATGCTAGTTAAAAATTTCATAATCAAATTATAAAATAAATATCAAAATGACTCACTAGCAATCATAAAGAAAACAGTGTCTTAGTCATTCAGGCTGCTATAAGAAGATATCTTAGACTAAGTAGCCCATAAACAACAACAACAACAAAAAATAAGTTCATGAGTTTTGGGGCTGGCCGGAAAGACTCACTACTAACCTATAGAAAACAGGGAAGTGAGGGGATACTTCAATTTCTGTTTGACAACAAATGTTAAAATGTGCAAGAATGCAACTTCTGGGTCCTCTTCTTCACGACTTGCTTGTTTTGACAAAAGGTGTTGCCATGTTACATGCAAGCTACCCTCCGCACTTATGAGGACAGAGCCCTGGGCTGGCAACCTGTAGAGAGACCTGACACTGTCAACCACCAGGTGAGCANGGNCAGAAACACAATCTTCCCAGCTCAGAGACCTGCAGCCTGCCTGGACTCTGTGCTAATCTTCTAAGGCTACCAAAATTAGGCCTATGAAGTTGCTCACATCACAGGGTAGGCTCTCAGAGTTCCAAGGTCAGGGTATTAGCACAGTTGGTTTGAGGTCTCTTTTCCTGTCTTTTTAAGATCTCTTCTGTGTACCCTCCTGTGGCATTTCCTCTGTGCACAGAGCATTTGTATCTAAGTTCATACTCCCTCTACTCACAGCAATAGCCATATTGGGTGAAGGCTCATCCCAAAAGCTCCATTTCAGCTTAGCAATATCTCTTTAAGACAATATCTCCTCATGAGTGGCATGCTGGGGTCCTGGGATTTAAAACATATGAATCTGAGGGAAGGGGAAAGGACACAATTCAGCTTCTACAAGATCCCAAAGAACAAAAGCCAGGTAAATGCTGTCGGATTCTTCAGCCATAGAAATATGCAATAATGTTTTGAGCCATTGAGATTTGGGGGTAATTTATTATGTGGCCATAAATTACCAACCTAGCAGCCAAAATAATTATCACCATTTACCACCTGGGCCCAGTGAAAAACAACTCAATAAAACTTCTCATATATGTTTAAAACAAGCCTGAATCTCCATTCCATGTCTTCCTGGGCTTGAGGGTATGTATATATAAAATGGTCAACATTCTCTGAATGCAACTAATTGCCTAAAAACTTCCACATGTGAACCTACCACAGATCCATGCCATAAATACCAGCTCTAGATGCCCAGGACCTCCCTCCTGACTTCTATTTACCATTGCTTCTGGGACTACTCTAGTGTTTGCATTATCAAAATGCAATATTTGGAGAACTTGGAGATTCATGAGTTTAAAGAGGAGTTGATCACTGTCTCTTTCCTGTATTTGCAAAACATTTTCGGTTTTTTGATTTTAATCACTGATTAGAATGAGTAACTCAATGTTTTTAAAAACTTCTATATTTTATTGGGTGGTGGTGGCAGACATCTATTATTAATCGAGGTCTACAGAGTGAATTCCAGGACAGCCAAGGTTACACAGAGAAATCCTGTCTTGAAAAAAAATCTCTATATTTTCTGTTTCCTTCTATGTACCACTGCATACACACCTGCCTTCTGTACATCCACTTACACATATCAATTAAATTAGCACTGTTATCACATAGACAATGCACGCATCTACTCTTTATTCCATATGAATTTAAAATAAATAATCCATGTTATTTAAATACCCAAATCCACTTTTCTTTTCCATGTTGAGTTTATTTACCTTTTAGTAATTGTTAACCTAAGGCTAGCATATATTAGAATTGTTTTTTTAACTATTCTAAGAATAATTTTACATTTTTTATTTTTACGTGTGAGTACCTGTATGTATATTATACACCATGCTGATGCCCTGGTGCCCAGGGAAGCTGGAACTGAAGTTACAGTGGTTGTGAGGTACCATATGGGTACTGGAAACTGAATCTGGGTCCTCTGCAAGAGCCATAAGTTCTCTTAACCTCTGAGCCAACTCTCCAGCTCCTTAAGAATGTATTTACCACTTAAACATTTATGGAAAGAATTTGTAGCTTTCTATATATAAAAAAAACTTATGGAGCTGGGCGGTGGTGGCGCACACCTTTAATCCCAGCACTCGGGAGGCAGACGCAGGCAGATCTCTGTGAGTTCGAGGCCAGCCTGGGCTACCGAGTGAGTTCCAGGAAAGGCGCAAAGCTACACAGAGAAACCCTGTCTCGAAAAACAAAAAAACAAAAAACAAACAAAAAAAAAACTTATGGAAAACATCCTAAGTTTACTCTTTTAATGTGATATTTTCCAAACGTAACTATGCATAAATTTTAGGAGATTAAAAGTGAAATATCTTTTAGAAGGCTGCTTTATATAGCATTTAAAATGTATTTTTATTGATATTACTTTGGGGATTCATATCTTTTTCCTGCTATTATTAATATTTCAAAATGCTACTGAGCATGAGTCAATGAAGTCTGACTCTTGTGTGCAAACCTTGGTGCCTGTTCAAGTCTCACCAGTATTTACATGCAGCAGACAGCCAGCTCACCTTTCTTCCTTTGACCTTCACTTCAATATGTGATCTTCAGTTACTTTATTTTTTTTTCTTTTTTGAGACAGGGTTTCTTTGCGTAGCCCTAGAGGTCTTGGAAATCACTCACAGAGATCTGCCTGCCTGTGCTTCCCAAGTGCTGGGATTAAAAGTATGCACTACTACTGTCTGGCTATCTTCAGTTACTTTAATTTCATAACTTTAAAATAATTTTGCCAATGCGCAAGTGCTACAGAATCACTGGCTCTTAATTCCACTTTCATGTAGACTAGTGAATATATTTTTAAAATCTGAACTTGTCTTAGTTTAGTTTTCTTTAATACACTTTATGTCACATTTAGCACTTAAGTGTTTATCTTTTCAAATCTGTCACTTTCTTATGGTCTTTACTGCACACCATGGCCATGACCTCTAGGTACAGCTGGTCATGGAGCTCAGTCACTTCAGAATGGATCAGTTCCTGTCTGGTACTCCAGGAAGCTGTTATGCTGGCTCTGATTTACTTCTCAGAACCCTGTGAGTGAAACGGNCATGACACGTTTTTAATGCCCACTAAGTACTTGTTGCTTTATATGATGGTATTTTAAGAAGCAAAATACAAAATGTCATGTTGATATTGCTAAGGTCATTATTACTATAAACACTATGGCTATTAGTTTGTTGTTTTTGTGGGACTCCTAACAGGGGGAGTGGGTGTGTCTCTGACTCTTTTGCCTGCTCTTGGGACTCTTTACTCCTATTGCGTTGTCTTGTCCAGCCTCAATATGAGGCCTTTTGCCTTGTTACTGTATCTTGCTTTCTCTGTTTGTTGTCTCTTAGAGGCCTGCTCTTTTCTGAAGAGGAAACGGAGGGGAGTGGATCTGGAGAAGACACTAGGTCAGGAAAAACTGGGAGGAGTGGAGGGAGGGGAAACTGTGCTCGGGATGTATTATACGAGAGAAGAATCTATTTTCAATAAAAACAAAAAAGAGTCATTATTACTATATATAACACATATCATAAAAAGGAATTTAAAATCAATTTTAATACTTTATACAATACTTGAATGATGTGTATAGTTGAAATTCATAGAAAACAACACAAGTATGCTGTTCTCCCCAGTTGGCACCTGACTAAGGTTAGAGTACAAGCTGGTCACTGCAGGTTGCAGGCTAGCGTGTACNGCTTCTCTAGGGTTGTGGCTTCACAATGAGAGATAAGGAAAACAGGAAGATCCAATAAAACCTTTAAAAAATAAAAGAACTGACATCTTGACAATGTCACCATTACCACTGTCAAAGTTCTCTCAACTACTCAGGGCTGTTGCTGGAGCTGGGCAACCCTACCAGCACTCATTATGACACGATAGGTTAAAGTCTCCAGAAAAATAACCTTCGGTGGACCACCTCTTACATCTCACCATTTTGTCATTATGACACGATAGGTTAAAGTCTCCAGAAGAATAACCTTCGGTGGACCAC
>LZPO01076652.1:0-13369 GCA_001675575.1 Neotoma lepida
CATTGGTGAGTGGTGGCTTGCTCCTAATTCCTCTGATCTCTGTCAGATTTTCACCCTTATTTCTTGTTCCACGTGTTTATTAATAAGACTGGTTAGAAGTTCTTCTTACAGGAGACAGCTGTACCCACCTCACCAGACCCCACCACTTAACTGTATTTTCAGGGGTATCCCTCTCACTCACACATTTTCAGTTGTGCCAACCTGCCCTGTGCCCCTCGTGGAAAGAGATTTTCTAGCCAAGATAGGAGCTTTATTTTGCTCCCCCCATGTGCCTTATTCCAGACCTGTCAGCAGGGTCTCTTCTCCTCATACACAGTGTGCCACAGACAGGACCCTGCTCTCTCAAGTTCCAGAGGAACAATTCCACAAGAACGAGGTACCAACCCACAAGCTTTTCCTTCCTGGTTCCCTCTCCTAATTAACTTCTCAGTTAATTGTTACAGGGTGTACCACCATAAAGCTGAAGGACGAAAGCCATCAAGCATACATCCAGGCAGTAGGAAACAGTACCAGTGCAAAGGTATTTACACCACAGACCAAACAGGGTCTGGGCTGCTTCTTAATATGTTTAAAATTTTTCTTTAAGCTCAAGAAACCAGCTTGAATTCATCAGGACAAAATCTATCTGCTTCAAAATTAAGTATAACCCAAACTTTACTAATCCTGGGAGTTCCTCCCTCAGCCTTAGGACTCCCCCAAAAGGTAAAAATTTTTTTCTAAGCTTTTCTCTGTCTCACCAGCACTCCCTCAGACACAAGCAGCCAGACTCCCAAGCTGAGAAAGATGGACAACTCCAAAGCAGCAGAGGACAACCCACCATCCCAGGATACCCTGGCTACTTCAGAAGCCCCATTCCCTACACCCCCGCAGAATTCTGACACCCACCAAGTCAGCTGGAAGCAGTTCTTGGGAGACACGGCGCCCCCACTCCTGTTCACCTGCCTTTTTTTATAATAATCAAAGAGTCTGGAATGTTGGAATTCCTCAATTCCTCAATAAAAAGACAGACTAACAGAATGGATATGAAATAGAACTAAGCATAACTTAACATCAAGGATAGACATCACTTCAGGGTAAAAAGATGGAAAGAGATATTCGAAGTAAGTGAACCTAAGAAGCAAGCTGGTATAGCTATTTAAACATGTGACAAAATAAAACTAAACTAAAACTAATCAGAAAAAAATAGGACAGAACATTATTTACTTACCAAAAGAAATATTCCCCAAGAGAATATTGCAATTGTTAACATCTATATACCAAACACAAGAGCACCCAAGCTCATTAAAGAAACATTACTACAGCTTAAATAACACATTGACCCTCACACAGTGATAGTGGGTGACTTCAATACTCCACTCTTGCCAATAAAGAGGTGATCAGGCAAAACAAAGAAATCCTAGAGCTAACTGAGGTCATAACCCAAATGAACCTAAAAGTTATTTACATATATTCACCAAAACACAAAAGAATATACCTTCTTCTTTGCTACTTTGCTACTTTGCTACTTCTTCATGCTACTTTCCTCAAAGCTGACCACATACTTGGACACAAAGCAAGTCTCCAAAGATACAAAAAAATTTAAGTAACACTCTGTAGCCTATTGACCACCACAGAGTAAAGCTGGACATGGTTAACAACAGAAAGCTTACAAACTCATGGAAACTAAATTCATTATTTAATGAAAAATGGGTGAAGATAAACATTAAGAAATTTAAAGCTTTCTAGAACTGAATGAAAATGAATATACAGCATACCCAAAACTTATGGGACACAGAGAAGGCAGTTCTAACATAGCACTAAGTGCCTATATCAAAAATGCGAGAGCACTCATATCAGTAAATTAAGAGCACATCTGAGAGCTCTGTAACAAAAAGAAATAATAAAGAAGGGAGTAAAAGCCAAGAAATAATAAAGCTTAGGACTGAAATTAATAAAAATAGAAGTGGGGAGGGGGAGAANAAAAGAGTAAATGAAACCAAGAGTGAGTTCTCAAACACAACAGGCCAATAAAAGAAAAAAAAAAATGAAGTGATTCCTAACAATATTCTGCTACAATCATAGATCAGTGCCTTGTCAAGTAGTCAGCAGAGAGACTTCCTCTGACAGCAGAGGAGTGGGCTCAGAGATGCACAGTCAAACATTATGTTATGCAGAGATTCGAAATTGGAGGTCCCTTTCAGGTCCCTTCCCTTAGACGCGGGGAACCCCACAAAAGAGGAGGAAGAAAGATTGTAGAAATCAGAGGGGATGGAGAACACCAGAACATGGCCCATTGAATCAACTAAGCAGTGTTCATATGGGCTCACAGAGACTAAAGCAGCAAGCACAGGGCATGTGTGAGTCAGCACCAGGTCCTCTGTGTTTATGTTATGGCCATTAGCTTGGAAGTAGGTGTATCTCTGACTCTTTGGCCTCCTCTTGAGACTCTTTGCCTCCTATTGGGCAGCCTTGTCCAGCCTTGATATGACTGCTTTTGCCTTGTCTATTGCCTCCTGTTTTATCATGTTTGGTTGTTGTCTCTTGGAAGCCTACTCTTTTCTGAAGGAAAACAAAGGGGGAATGGATCTGGGGGTAAGGAGAGGTAAGGGAAAGCTGGGAGGAGTAGAGGGAGGGTAAACTGCAGAAAGTAAAAATAAAATAATTTTAAAAAAGAGTTGGTTCTTTAAGAAATCAATTAAGACTGACAAACCTTTGAACAAATTACCTAAATGTAGAGAAAGAAGATCCAAATTAACAAAATTAGTGAAGAAAAGGGGGAGCATAACAATAGACACAGAGAAAAACAACAGAATCATAAGGACATACTTTAAAAGCCTGTATTTTACCTATTTGGAATATCTAAAAGAAATGGATAATTTTCTCCAAGTACTGCCAAACTTAAATCAAAATCAGATAAGCAATTTAAACAGACCTATAACCACTACTGAAAAGAAGCTGTCATTAAAGTCTACCAACAAAAAAGCCCAAAGCCAGATAGTTTTAGCACAGAATTCTACCAGACTTTCAAAGAAGAGTTAATGCCAATACTCCTCAAATTATTCCACAAAACAGAAACAGATGGAACACTATCCAATTCCTTCTGTTACCCAATTCCACAGTTACCCTGTGGAATAACACATAAAGACGAAACAGAGAAAACTACAAACCAATTTCCCTTATGAAAATAGATGCAAAAAAATCTCAGTAAAGTAAAATAATTGCAAACTAAAATCAAGAAGAACACATCAGGGGACTGGAGAGGTGGCTCAGAGGTTAAGAGCACTGCTTGTTTTTCCAGAGGTTCTGAGTTCAATTCCCAGCAACCACATGGTGGCTCACAACCATCCATAATGAGATCTGGTGCCCTCTTCTGGCCTCAGGCAGACATGCAGACAGAACACTGTATATACAATAAATAAGCAAATCTTAAAAAAAAAAAAAACACACATCAAAAAGATTAGCCACCATGACCAAGGAGGCTTCATCCTAGAGATGCAGGATGGTTCAAATTACATAAATTGATAATGTAATCTACCATATGAACAGATTGAAAGATAAAAACCACATGATCATCTCATTCATTGCAGAAAAGGCCTTTGACAAAATCCAACATCTCTTCATGATAAAATTCCTGGAGAGACTAGGGATATAAGGGACATACTTCAACATAATAAAGGCAATTTATAGCAAGCCCNTAACTAGTATCAATCTAAACATAGAGAAACTCAAAGCATTTCCACTAAAATCAGTAACAGGACAAGGATATCCACTCTCTATATGCCTATTCAATATAGCACTTGAAGCCTTAGCTAGAGCAATAGACAACTGAAGTAGATCAAGGTAATACAAATTGGAAGGGAAAAAGTCAAAGTATCTCTATTTGCTGATGATATGATTGTATGTATAACAACACCAAAAACTCTACCAGGAAACTTCAACAGCTGATGAATACTTTCAGTAAAGTAGCAGGATACAAAAGTAACACACAAAAATCAGTAACTTTACTATATATAAACGGCAAATGGATGGATAAATTTTTCTTTAAAAAGGGAAGCAATACTTTTTACAATGGCCTCAAGAAAATAAAATATCTTGGGGTAACACTATCACTCTAACCAAGCGAGTGAAAGACTTATATGATAAAACCTTTAAGACATTAGTGAAAATGGCCATCCTACAAAAACCAATCTANAGGTTCTCCATCAAAATTACAACACAATTCTTCATAGAAACTGAAAGGACAATTATCATCTTCATATGGAAATACATACACACACATACCAAAAAAGAAAATAGCAAAAATAATACTAAACATTAAAAGAAGAACTGCTGGTGGTATCACCATCCTTGATCTCAAATTGTATGACAGAACCAGAATAACAAAAAACAGCATTAGTTACTGGAACAAAAACAGACACACTGATCAATGGAAATGAGTTAAAGACCCAGATATACATAGTTCACACACCTACAGACACCTGGTTTTTAACAGAGAAGCCAGAAATACACACTAGGGAAAAAAAAAAAAAGACAGCTTCTCAACAAATGGTGACAGTCAAATTAGATCACTGCATGTAGAAGAAAGCTAAAAGATCCATAGTTATCATCTTGCACAAAACACAACTCCAAATGGATCAAAGACCTCAACATAGGCCAAATATACTGAATCTGATAGGAAAAAAAAAAGTGGGGAATAATCTTGAACTCATTGGTACAAGGAAGACTTTCTGAACAGAACACTATCTGTATTCTGTTCAGACTAAGATCAACAATTGATAAATGGGACCACATAAAACTAAAAAACTTATGACAAAGGATATTGTCATTCATACAAAATGCCAGGCTACAGAATATGAAGATTTTTACCAACTATACATCTGATAGAATGCTAATATCTAAAATATATAAAGAACACAAAAAATGAACTCCAAGAAAATAACCCAATTAAAAAATGGGGTACAGATCTAAACAGAGTTCTCAAAAGAGGAAACTGATATGACTGAGAAACAATTTAATGTCCAACATCCTTAGTAATGAGGGAAATGCAAATAAAAACTACTTTGGATTTATCTTACACCAGTCAGAATGGCCAAAATCAATCAAACAAATGACAACTCGTGCTGGCAAAAATGTGAGGTAAGGGGAATAATAACTGCTGGTGGGACTACAAACTGGTACAACCACTATGGAAATCAGTGTGGTGGTTTCTCAGGAAGATAAGAATAGATCTACCTCAAGACCCAATATTACCCAGGTGACCAAGAATCTGAGACTATACAGGTCATGAACCTACAGGAAAACCAAATGCTAATGTTCTACTAAAGGAATGTAGGAATAAAATGACTCTTTAGCAACATTCTGCTATACTCATAGATCAGTATCTTCTTCAGCATCATCAGAGAAGCTTCCTCCTAGAGCAGACAGAAAATAATGCAGAGACCCACAACTGGACAGTGTACAGAGAGTGAGAGACCTTGCAACACTGAGCCCTATGCATGTTTGTATTCTAATGGAAGGCAGAAAGTAAGTTTGAATGAGGAAATGGGAGGGATCTAGGAGGAGTTAAGGGAAGAGAAACTGTAATCAGAATATAGATTTTAAAAATCTAGTTTTAATCAATCAATCAATAAATAAATAAATAAATAACTGTCTTAGGGTTTCTATTGCTGTGAGGAGACACCATGACCATGGCAACTCTTATAAAGGAAAATATTTAATTGAAGTGGCTTACAGTTTCAGTGGTTTAGTTCATTATCATCATAGCAGGAAGCAAGGCAGCATGCAGGCAGACATGGTGCTAGAGAACATGCTGAGAGTTCTTACATCTTGACTCACAGGTAACAGGAAGTGGTCTGACTCACTGGGCATGGCTTGAGCATATATAAAACCTCAAAGCCCACCTCCACAGTCACATACTTCCTCCAACAAAACCACACCTACTCCAACAAGGCCAAACCTAATAGTGCCATTCCCTTTGGGGGCCATTTTCTTGCAAACTACCACACTAAGTGAACTTCACACCCCAGTGTGTTTGCTTGCCTGATTTGTATTGTCATATATCCTTCCATGAAAGTAGATTCCCTTGTCAAGAAACTCTCACTTTGTTCTTGAGTCTCTTTGTATAACACAGGAATACTTTTCCAATACTTTCACATTAAAATTAGTATCTCTGGGGGGCAATTCTATATTTTTATCTAATATACTACACACAGAA
Source organism: Neotoma lepida (assembly GCA_001675575.1). Taxonomy (NCBI): domain Eukaryota; kingdom Metazoa; phylum Chordata; class Mammalia; order Rodentia; family Cricetidae; genus Neotoma; species Neotoma lepida. The sequence goes on from LZPO01076652.1 coordinate 6,194, forward strand.
GTATTACAGAAAAGTAACTGTTATACTTAAATATCTGAGTTCAATTTCAAAGACTACTTACATGATTTATCCCAAATAATTAATGTAGTCACCTATCCTAGCTATATGGTCATAACAGAAAATGGATTAAAATGTTCAATTAAGTGGAACCCATCTAAAAGGAAAGATGTCCTACTTAAATTATACAACTGCAACATAAAAAAGAGACTTTTCAAAGTCTCTTTTATAAGAACATCTTTTACTAAAAGTTAGAGCCTATCAATTTTAAGTGATAAACTTTGTCCTTTTATTTCATTTTAAAAAGATAAATTTCACAAATTATCAAATAGTTGTATTCCAAAACCACTCAAATATAACAAGTGATTATATGCATCTTCCAAATGGAGCAAAAGCTTCAGGCCAATGAAATTTTTCCACAATATTTTATAAAAATTAATCAGACTTTATCGTGTTTGCCAGACTGAATAATAAACAAGAGAATAAACAAAAAAATCATATATAAAAGGAATGAGCAGAGTTAAATACAGTATTGAAACACAAAGTGACGTTCTGAATGAATAAAAACATACATTCTGACTTTATGTTATACATCCATTCCAGAAAATAAGAACAAAGAAAACCAGGGAGATATATAGCACATAGATGTGAGCAGACACAAANCAAAAGAGCAGCTGCAATGATCAGAGGAAACAGAAAGCAATTGCTTCCACTTTGTCTAGGCTACACTACAAACAACACCTACGTACTTGTTTGGAAAAGCTCTTTGAGGAATCTGTATTATTATGTGTGCACGTATGTGCTTACCCTCTCATAAAGGTACACTAAAGCACTGTTTTCAGCTTTCTACGGTCCCATGTTGGACACCAAAATGTTGTTGGTTGTTTTTGGTCTTTTTCTTTTGGCTCTTTTTAGGGGCCCACCAACCAGCTCCCAAATAAATCACTCAAGGATGCTTATTCTTAATTATTAATGCCTAGCCTTAGCTTGGCTTGTTTCTAGCCAGCTTTTCTTAAGTTTAAATTATCCCATCTATCTTTTGCCTCTGGCCTTTTTTATTTCATTTCTGTATATCTTACTTGCACTCTTACTCCATGGCTGGCTGTATAGCTGGGTGGCTGGTCCTTGATGTCCTCCTCCTTCTCTGGCTACCTCTTCTCTTTTCTCCTAGATTTCTCTTTCTATACTCTCTGCCTGCCAGCTCCACCTATCCTTTATCCTGCCACACTACTGGCCATTCAGCTCTTTATTAAGACCATCAGGTATGTTAGACAGGCAAAGTATCACAGCTTCACAGAGTTAAACAAATGCAACATAAACAAAAGTAACACACCTTAAAATAATATTCTACAACAAAGCACATTACATGCATTTCAAAATTCACTATGTAACAAGTTCATACTATTCATCCATTTTTCCTTAATAAGGCTCTACAAATAACAGCAGGCTGGAACATAACTCTACACACTAATTTTCCTTGCGTCTACACAGTATATATTTCAAACTGGACTAAAGAAGGATGATAATGTTGTCTGATATCTAATTTTCTATCTGTATGCAATAGAAAAGATTGTTTACACACAAACTGATTGAATGTGTGTCTCTTTTGCTATTTTATCCCCAACAGAGTTTGAACTGACCATTAAGAACTATTTAATTGGGCCAGCGGGCTGTTTCATCAAGTAAGGGTGTCTGCCACCAAGCCTAACAACCTGAATTCAATCCCCAGGACCCACATGGTGGATAGAGAGAAATGACTCCCTGAGGTTGTTCTCGGACCTCCACTTGCCTGTCACAGACACACACGCTCACAAAATAAATAAACATATAATTTAAACAACAAAAATAAATAAATAAACAACAACTGTGTTGGGAAGGTAGCTCAGAGCACTTGTGTAGCTTATGCAAGACACTATACTCTGGATTCAAATCCTAATACTACATAAATAAGTATGAGAGAGACAGAGAGAGAGAGAGAGAGAGAGAGAGAGAGAGAGAGAATGAATAAAACTACCACCACCTCCAACAGGCTTAAGTACTATTTTTCACCTATTGTAATGAACTGTATAATGGTCCTGTTTTGCATCATGAACTTCTTTGAGAGTCTAAACTTCCTCCACAGAAACACTAGCCAAAGAGTAAACACAGATTTACATGCCAATGCACAGATTTTATTTTAGAAGCTTTTTTAATGTCTGATGAACTCTGGCTTACCTGATTTGCTTTCTCAAACTCACTGGAAGTATTTAGAGAATGTAAGTTTTACACTAGTTTCTATTACTTGTTGTCAAGAAACACGTCTTTCCAGGACTTTATCATTTCAATTTTCTTACAAATACAATGACAATATGCATTATACTATACTATGTTGTTTTCTTACTTTCATTGGAAAGAAAGGTCCTCAAAAGGACAACTGTATCAGAATCCTTTCTATAATTCTAACAAGTAGTTTAAGACTTACTGCAAAGAAAGTATTCATTAATTACATATCAATCAAACAAAGCAATGGACTGATAGTTACAAAAGCTAAGCAATTAAATGCAGACTAGAGGAGGAAACCTGTTTCATTCTACTAATGTATCTTCCTTCACTTGAATTTTTTCTGATTGTGGGGGAAGGACTTTTTGCAAAAGACACTTGTAGCTATTTGTCAGTAATTATCAACAGATAGGAATCTAAAAACACATTAGACTTCTCAGTTTCATCAAAAATTACAAATATTGGTGAAGAGAAAGTACACATTTAACTTCACTTAACAAAGAAATCTTAATAGATTAAGGATACCTAGAAATGAAGCCATTTCCAAGGAAGAAAGTCAGGACTCTGACACTGAACTAATTTTGCTCAAGCAATCAGGCAATCACAGAGGAATACTATTTAAGGGACTAAAGCATCAAATAGGAAAAATAAAAGTGAATTCTACATGATTATTAAATCTTATAGTAAGCAAAAATAATGCTTATTATCTTACAATAGATAAATCAATACCTAAAACTGTGTACAAGTCTATAAAAAGCAATTTGATTTCTCTTGTTTTTCCCACTTTAGGCCTGGGGATAAAACTAGGAAAGTACTGGGTATATACTCTATCACTAAACTGCAATGCTAAGCAAGTCTCGGCACTGATTTCTTATTTTTCTTATAAACCACCTAAAAAGAATGACCACCAACTTCCTGGAATGCCTCAAACTTCAAGCTTTCACTCGCTGTTGCTTGTCTTCTTCCTGCCATGTGGTCTTCGCACACACTGCCTCTACTAGAACTCTTCAGACAGCATCTAAAGCCTCACTTCTTCAGAGAAGCCCTTCTTACCTGATGATAATCAGATTCCTTTTCATAACTATACTTCTTTCCTAGAAAGCAGAGTCCCCATAATCTTAGTCTACCACAGAACTTTAAAATGGCTATCACAGAGCTTGGTGTGGGTGGCATCAGTGCTCAATATATGTTTGTTGAATGNATGGATGAAAAAAGCATCCCCATAAACCTAGCATTTTCATAAATTATGGCTTCAAGTGAATACAAGTCAACTTTCTAAAATTATAGCCAAACTATTTCTTTATCACAAGTGATTAAACCATCTCCCTAGAGGCAAAGGACAATAAGAAAATACTTAGCCAGCTCCCCTGGCAGTATTTTTGTACTTGTTTTATTATGAATATAGCACATTTTCAATAACTTTTAGCTTCACAATGCACGGAAGAAATTTATTTTCCAGAATCCTTTTAAGATTCTGACAAGCCAAATGATTCTCAAGTCAAAATGTGGGTTATTAAACTGAAAGAATGCATTATTTGAATGTGAATTTTAATTAGCATGTTTAGGTAATAAAGAAGAGAGCTTCCAGACAGATGGACAAGCACCAAGTCATATAAAATATTTCCAAATGTGTCTTTAAAGAAAGATATGAAAATACCCAAGACAGGGATAATGTGTTGCTAAGAAACACTAAAATTGATAAGTAAACTGTCTTTCATTCAAAGGCCAAGTAAAATCATCTCATTAATGCAATTCTTTTTCATGATTATTCAATGTATAAAATCTTTATAAAGTATATAGGACCAAAACGGGACGATTTTTAACATTCAGAAATCACTAAAGTACTTACTATACGTTTTCAGGGACCTTTAGAATGGTGTTTTCTTGCTGTCTACCAAAGTAAGTTTGGTCAGACATAATGGTGCACACCTGTAACTCAGTACACAGTGGCTAAGAGAAGATTTTAAGTTTAAGGTTAAATTCAGCTATACAGTGACAGTCTCAAAAGAAAAAAAAAAACTGACGAAGAAATGTTTTAGGGGAACAACTATGTGTAATAAAAATCTCCCTTCAATTATCAAAAAGCACAAAAATTTCTAACCATAATAAATTTATTGCTATCAATAATATATATATTTCAAAATCCAAATCATAAATCCTAAAGAAGTTATACAGTGTTATGGTACAGTTCTATTTTGTTGTAGATTATTATTTTAAGGTGTCACTTTTGTTCATGTTGCATTTGTTTAACTCTGTGAAGCTGTGTAAAACACCTGATGGTCTAATAAAGAACTGGCCAATAGCAAGGCAGGAGAAAGGAAAGGCAGGGCCGGCAGACAGAGTATATAGAGGAGAAATCTGGGAGGAGGAGATCCAGCAGCCAGGGAAGGAGGAGGGCTCCAGGGCCAGGCACCCAGCCACACAGTAAGCCATGGAGTAAGAGTAAGATTTACAGAAGCAAGAAAACAGGAAAAGCCCAGAGGTAAAAGGTACACGGGGCTAATTTAAAGTTAAGGAAATAAGCCAAGCTAAGGCTGGGCATTTGTAAGTAAAAATAAGCCTCCATGTGTGATTTATTTGGGAGGTGAGTAGCGGGCCCCCACAAAAGAGTAAAATACCAATAATAACACTACTTTATTTTTATCTTTTCTTTTTTAACCACTCATTAAGGCTGGAGAGATGGCTCAGCAATGAAGAACACATATTGCTCTTCCAGAGGAAGATAGAGAGATAGAGAGATAGAGAGAGAGATATAGACAGATAATCAACCTTATAAAAACCATTCATCCTAGCTTACCCAGATTCTGTTGTTTGGTAAGACTGAATTAGAGCTACAAGATCAGCACTGTACGACCATTGATTGTGAAATCAATCCCCCAGGTTCAATTATAGCTTTCATATCCTTCATCTTTATTTTGGACTATTTTGGACTATTATGAACTGTCACCCAGACTTAAANTTTTACCCACTGTTCCCTCATTAGTTCCAACCATGGACCCTGTTTCTCTTCCACATCAGAGTCAGATAACAAACCTTGGGAAAGATGAATGGAGGCCTTCAAAATGAATAATGAACTCCAAAGAATGGTTGACTTTTAATAAAATCAATTAAAGTTGTCATGAGAGGTCTGCATATGGAAAAGACTAAACCCTATACATGTCAAATATTTTAAAGGTGAAACAATTATTACTGCATGTCTNATAGATTTCTTCTGACACTAACAATGTTTCTGATGATTTTAATAATGCAATGTATAACTTTGAAAACACTTGAAAAAACTCCCCCAACATTTTATTACTAAAGTGTTCAAATATTTACTATAGCAGGAAGGAGACTCCAATGAACCACTCTCACNCAGGTTCAACAATGATCATCATTCCATCACTGTTACCTGGTAACATACCTACCATGTTAACCAAAAGGGAAATTATGGGTTTTAGGCAAAAAAATTTATTTTTAGCCCCTTACTTACTATTTAAACACTCAAAGTGATGAAACAACCTCTGTCCTAGAGTAAAAGGTCAAATAATCCTGGTCCCTCACAAGTTAAGTGAAAATCGAAAATCATATGGTACCTTTTTATAAAATTCAGTTCAGTAGTTTTAAATTATTAATCTTAAGACAGATAACTTGGGGAGATGGAATATGGACTATATGTTATACATTACTGTACCAAAAGTAAAACATTAGGTATAAAAACAGTATTTGGATTACAATACTGTTACAAAAGGAGAACACTTTAATTCTTAAATGGTATTTCAAAATAAAGTACTTCAAATGGCCTAACCTCACCTACTATACAAAAAGTGTACATACACATGTATACACACACACTCCTGAGCAAAGCTTAACAACTAAAAATGGAGGATGTTTATTATACTACTACTCTCAAAATTTAAATGGTTAAAATATTTTTTAAAATAAAAGACTAGACCAAAAAAAAATAACAAAACAAAGCAAACAAACAACAACAACAAAAACCCTGATACTCCAAGCACATTTAATGCTAAATCTAGGGCCTTCAATTTGCCAGGGACTGCCCAGAACAAGCCACTGCCAGTAAAGGAGGAAACAAGGTCCTCTTTCCCTAGGCACAAATTTCCTAGTTCACCATCTTCTTAAGTATTCTGAGCCACCAGAGTCAAGTTCAGAAGACAACACCAAGCATTTAGGATGATTCTTGTTTAACTGTTTCTTGTATGGCCAAGGGCTCCATGGAGATAGTGGATATCCAAAGCTGATTCTTCTGCTCTTGGCCAGACTGTGTGCATTCTTCCAAAATGTATGACCCTCAATCTGCTATGACACTGCTCTCCCTCAGTTAACAGTTCCCTCTAATACCTACTCAGATTTCAAGTCCTAACAGCACACCTCATAGTCCCTTACTGCTAGGACACTCTTGTCCTTCAGAAATTTATTTGGGTAAGATGCCTATTCAGCTCCACGGGTTGCAGAGAAAGGTGTAATTACTTCTTAACCCAGGACTATTACACTATTACCATAGAACACTTCCGCTTTCCTGAGTATGATTCAAATATCCAAATCTTATTCGCCCAGTCACATGATCATTATAGTACTCCAAGTAAAACTCCTCACACTAGACTTGATAAAAGATTCAGACACTCTAACTTATTAGAAACCAGGTAAAGCACTGACATTACAGAAATGCTTACCTTACCTAACAAAACGTTTTCCTTTTTTACACCCTCTGCATAAGTCAAGTAATTCAGAAGTCACAAAACCAGGAAGAGATGTAGCTCAGCTAGTTCAGAGTCATCCTAGCACTAACAAGGACCTAGGTTCAAGGTCCAGCACTACACAAAACCAGGTATGGTAGCCCACACTTTTAATCCAAGCACTTGGGAGGTGGAGGCAGGAGTATCAGAAATTCAAAGTGATCCCCAGCTATATAGAATGAGA
>LZPO01076652.1:13599-34231 GCA_001675575.1 Neotoma lepida
ACACACACACACACACACACACACACACACACACACACACACACACACACACCAAAAATCTGTTGTGAGGTTTGAATTCTTCTTAGATGTAAACCTTAAACAAAAACACTCAGGAACACACTAAGATCTTAACAGGTTATCTCTTAGGATTACTACTGTACAATTCAATTTGTATGAGCTAAATAGACTAGGAAAATTCATAGAGACAGAAAGTAAAAGACTAGTTGCCAAAGACTGGGGAAATTAGCAATAGGTGGTTGTTGACTAATAGCTACTGAGTTTCAGTGGGAAAAAAATGAAAACCTTCTGGAGATGAATGACAGTGATGATTTTACAACAGAATGAATATTTCATGCTACCAAACTGTACATGAAAGTGGCAAAATGCTAAGTTTTATGAGTGTTTTATAATAAAATATACTTTAACTAACCATAACTAACTGTTAAGTGGTACAAAAATTTGTCAGAAGACACAAATAAATGAGTGAGGGAAAATGCCAACATAAACNATTATGCTCTGGCCCAACAATTCCAACCCTAGATACATACTCCCCAAAACTTAAACATGAGACTATTCTGATCTGTGAAGATGTTCATCACAGCATTGTCTGTTACTGGAAGCAGCCTAGGTGTCCATTGTCTGGATAACTTAGATATGAAACAAATTGTTTTGATTAGCTAAAAACACATAGTAAAACATGTCTAAACTAAAAACAGCATCAAGTCGGGTGAGGGAAGCAAAGATTGAAGATAAGATACAAACAACAATACAAATATTTCTCTCAATATATATAGTAAATGAATGAAATTGAGGGTCTTATTAAGGGAGGTTTATGTGGTAAGGGGTAAAAGATGGGAATGGGGCTTACAGTAAAAAAACAATGGTGCAAAATAAGAAAAGAGTATTATCCAAATAACTATGGTAGTTTGCAAGTAGGGAAGCTAATTAATATATTGTTCCCTGAACCAGAGAGCCAAAAGAATTTGGAGAACTAATTATATTTTCTTTCCCAAATATTGCAATTTTTTATCTAAGACACTTTCATTTATACAGCATTTAATGTGACCATCTGTTTATTAAAGGGCAGTATGCTGAAAGAGAGAAGATTTGTAAAGCAATTATGATGCCAATGTTCAAGTCTTCATTAAAAAAAAAAAGACTATAAAATTATTCCAATAAGCCATTTCTTAGATTTAAGCATCATTACAGTAAACAAGACAGCTATGCAATAAAACAAGCATGTACAGATAAACAAATATACATATTTGTATGTGTGCATGCACACGAGTGGACCCTAGTCGATTTTTATTGTCAACTTGACACAACCTAGAGTCAGTTGGAAAGAGGGAATCTCAACAGAAAAACGGCCTATTTCAGATTGGCCTGTGGACAAGTCTGTGGGGGTCAATGTTTTGAATGCCAATTGATGTAGAGGTCCTAGCTTACTGTGGAAAGCACCATCCCCAGGCTTGAGGCCCTGTAGTGTATATGAAAGCTATCTAAAGCTGTGCATAGTAGCACACATCTTTAATCCCAGCACTAGGGAGGCAGAGGAAGGAGGATCTCTGTGCGTTCAAGTCAGCCTGGTCTACACATAGTGAGTTCCAGGACAGCCAGACCTACATAGTGAGGCCTTGTCTTGAAAAAGAAAAACAAAAGAAAGCTAGCTGAACATGAGTCAGAAGGCAAGCCAGTAATTGTCTTCTTCTATGGTTCCTCAAGTTCCTGCCCTAATACCCCTCTATGGTGGATTATGACCTGAAAGTATAAGGCAAATAATCCTTTTTCTCCACAAGTTGCTTTTAATCATAGTGTTTATCATGGCAACAAAAAAGCAAACTAATACAATATCTCTTTAAGAAAATTAATAATGAATTCTCATGATGTTATTTCTTAAGTAGTAATTTCTAAGATAACAGATATCAAAACCTGAATAAGAAATTAAACTTTATTCATAAACTGAAGACCTAGAAAGCGGTTTTTAAAACCACATGTGCTACCACTGCTCATACTTTTTTTGGAGCAAATATAAGTACTATATATGTCAAGGCCCTTAAACCATGGCCTCAAAGCACTAACTAAGACCTCTGCAGGCCATATCATTTCTTCAGGAAGCAAGTCTTTTTTATCTTTTCAGTGTCATCACAAGCACATAATGAAGTATTATAAAATGTTTTCCTGAAAGAATGACATCAGCAAACAATAGTAGATATAAGTAAGTGGAAGTATAAAATTAAACAATGACAACTGCCATTATCTGAAGGACTATTTTAAAATAGGCTGCCCAGCCAGTCAGAGCTTCGCTAAATAAAGTACATTTGCCTTGCCTATACACGTAAAGGCTTATGAGAACCTAAAAAGACAACTACACAGTCATGATGGAGTCCATCCCTACACAGTATACAGATAGTGTTTACTATTCACATATATGACACTGAGGGCTTAAGTTCACTACATGCCACTTCAAACAGTGCCTATCCTCAATTTAAAAACATACCTGTTCTCCTCCAACAAGTTAAACTAGAAGATGTTCACAGAAGTTAAAAGAGAAAAGTATGAACTGACAGACAGTATGTGGGACACTATCTCAGATGGCCCATATCTCCTTACCGCATGAAGATCAAATGCACGAACATTTTATTTCTTCCAACTCTCCTCTTCCCTAGAATTCCAGCCATTCATAAAGTGTCATTCACAAAAGGAAAATGACTACAGTAGGGAGCACACTTTCACAAACTCATATTCCATCCATATGCCAATAGAGCTCAATATCACAATACGTTAATGGTATTGGGAAAGTGCCAATGGCAGAGGCAGATTTACCTATAGCTTTCTGTTTAAATACTGTTTTAGCAAACTGTGGTGATTTGAATGAGAATGGCCCACATAGACTCTTATGTTTCAATGCTAGGCCACTAGTTGGTGGACTTGCTTGGGAACTGTAGGATAGATATATGCCCTTGTTGGAGGCAGGTCCCTGGGAGCAGGCTTTGGGGTTTCAAAAGCCTGCTTTCATCCCCAGTGGGCTCTCTGCCTCCTGTTGAAAGTTCATGGTGTGAGCTCTCAGCTGCCGGCTCCTGCTGCTTGTTACCTCTGCACCACCATTACAAACTCTAACCCTCTGAAATCCTAATCCCAAAATAAATTTTTTTCTATAAATTGCCTTGGTCATGGTGTCTTAGCACAACAATAGAACAGTAACTAATACACCAATATTCAAAAGATTTTTGTAGTGCTAGGTTCTAGGCTACCATGATAAAAATCAATGAGGAGTCCAGCATTTAAAAGTTGGTAAACAGGATTTGACAAAGATCTTCTGATAAATAATATTCATTCTCAATCTGGCTGGATTAAGAAGTGAAGAGAGCCTGTAATCTCAGCATTTAGGAAGCAAAGGCAAGAGGATTACTACAAGACTGAGGATCACCCACAGTGAGTTCCAGGGAAGTCTGGGCTAGAAGTTGGGGGGAAAGCATCTGGGCGAGTACGACACACACACACACACACACACACACACACACACACACACACACGGCATTAATTAAACACAGCATGTGTTGTGAGCACCTTTTCCAGAGAGGATTAGCTGATAGAAGATGATGCTGTGTTTAATTAATGCCTCTTGTGTGTGTGTGTGACATCACCCACACAAAATCCTTCAGGTTGTGATCCTGCACTAAATAAGGGGAAAGGAGAAAGCTAGCTGAAGACCAGCATTCCCCTTTCTTTGCTTCCTGTCCTCTCCAAATGTGAAAGGTAGCCTCAAGTTCCTGCCATGTATTAAATTCCNGAAAATAAAACTGACCCTTTAAAAGGAAAAGGAAATGCTATGACACTTTATGCTATGACACTTTATGCAATACACAATAACATATAAAACAGAAAGGGAATGTCATATATTATGCAAGACTCTTAAATAATACATTAAATGGTATAGTACTTGAATATAAGCTACAACCAGTAACCATAAGAATCAATAAATTAAGTTATAACGATATATGGCTACTAGTACAAAGAGGTAAAACAAAACATAAAAAAAAATTTACAAGCAAGAACAATGAAGGCACAGAAAATAATGATCAGCTTGAAAAACTAGCATGTTGGGACACTTAAACTCAACCATATAAATCATAATGTTAAATAGAAAATGACTATAAACAATTCAGGTAAATAGTAAGAGTGTTAGACTGGATAAAAACAAGAACTATATGTTATCTGGCAGAAAAACAATTTAAATCAACTGATCAATTCTGGCTTTACCTATATTTCATAATAGTAATGATAACACTGAGCATCTACTAGTGCTTACTGGATACTAGAAAAAATGTCTATTCAGACATTTATCATTTTTTGTTGTACTGTCCTTTAATTTTTGGAATTATAATTTCTATATATGTATTATGCTCAAGTTCCTTCATATACATGACTTGCAAGTATTTTCTTGCTTTTAGTAAATGTGCTTTTCTCCTTTAGGATACTCTTTTGAGGTTTCAAGTTTTTAATTCTAAGTCTGCCTTATTTTTCTTGCATTGTAACTTGTGAGATAAATATGCTGTAATAAGACTTAACCCAAAGAAACACAAATTTGCTCCTAACTTCCTTTCAGAAGTTTTAGTTTTAGTTCATAAACTTAAATTTAAAATCCATTTGACACTTATTTCAACGTGCAGTGTACAAGAGAGGGTTTATGTTTTATATTTAATTTTGTTTTATTTTTGTTATTATTTTATTTTAGACAGTGTCTCACTATCTATAGCACAGGCTGGACTCCAACTCACACTTCTCCTGACTTAACTTTCCTAGTACTGGGATCATAGACCCACCGAACAAACTTCTATAATCTCATTCACACTTAGAAGTCTTAAGGAAAGAGAATGTGAGTTTGAGACTAGTCTGGGCTGCGTACTAAGTTTCTGACCAGTCAGGGCTCCCAGTGAGAGCTTGTCAAAAAAAAAAAAAAAAAAAAAGTGAGGGGGTCCAAAATAGAACTTCAGGTGGGAGAGCTCAGAGCCATGTCATCTACCTTCAGCTGGACATGAAAACCACATGGCACCAGGAACTCAACTTGGAGACCCCTAGAGCCAGTGCCCTATCCTCCTCACTCACTGGTCAGCCACCCAACCCACCTGGCTGATCTGGGACTGCTTAGAGTCCAATCCCAGAATCCAAACTGGAACTTCAGGCAGAAGCTTCCAGAGCCAGTTAACCCTACTGCCTAGCTATCAACTGGACTTGGCGGTCAAATGGAGGCCACAAGTGGAGTCATAGATCTCCAGAACCAGTCCCCTCCCCACACCTTCCCCTTCCCACATTCCCACCTCATCTGATCCTCTATCAGCCACCTCACCCACTTTACCAACAAGGGATAGCAAGGAGTATAAACCTGGAACCTTCGAGTGACTCTAAGACTGAAAAGCAACCATCATCCAGCTAGTTCCACAACCTAAGAAGTTGGGAAAACAGCAAACAAAGACCCATCCAAAAAAGATGAAACCAGATGTCCACATTAAGAAACACCAAAAATAATCTAATTCCAGATGTCTAGATCCCAACACTAAAACACAAATATTATGAACAACCAAGATGATATGTCTCATTCAGAAACCAACACCCCTACCATAATATCTGAAAAAGGTAATGTAGCTGATATAAAAGACAAAGACCTCAAAAGAGGACTATAAATACATTGAGTGAGTGCAAAGAGGAGATGAGTAAATGTCTGAATGAAAACCACAAAATCACAGTTGAATAAAATAATAAAAAGAATCCAAGATACTAAAATAGAATTTAATAAGGAGATAGACTCTCAGAAGAAAAGCCAAACTGAAATAAAACTTGAAATGAAAGTTCAGGTAATCAAACAAAAAACTCAGAGGAAAGCCTCACCAACAGACTGAATGAAGTGGATGAGCATCAAGTCTTAAAGACAAGGTAGAAGAAATGTATCACTCAATCAAAGAAAATGTTAAAAAACACCCTCAGGAACAAATATCCAAGAAACACGGAACATTATGAAAAGACCAAACCTACAATAACAAATATAGAGCAGCAATTCTCAACTTGTGGGTTGCAACCACTTTGGGGCCAAATGACCTTTTCACATGGGGCACCTAAGACCATCAGAAAACACAGATCTTTACATTACAATTCATAACAGTGGCAAAATTACAGTTATGAAGTAGCAATGAAAATAATTTTATGGTTGGGGTCACCACAGCATGAGGAACTGTATTAAAGGTTTAAAGAGTTAGGAAGGATAAGAACCACTGGTATAGAGGAAAGAGAAGAAACCCAGGTAAATGCACAGAAAATATTTTCAACAAAATCACAGAAGAAAAATTTCCAAAGCTAAAGAGATGCCTATCAAGGTACAAGAGAAATACAGAAAACCAAATAGACAGGACCAGAAAAGAACCCACACACACACAACAAATAACATACAAAANACTTAATATATGGAACAAAGAAAGGATATTAAAAGTTAAGGGAAAAGACCAAGTCACATAAAAAGGAAGACCCATCAGAGAAACACCTAGCTTTTCAATGAAGACTTTAAAAGCCATAAGAGCCTGAAAGTCTATAAAGATCAGAGAGACCAGCCCAGATTATCATACTCAGCAAAACTCCCAATCATAACTGAAGAAGAAAGAAAACTGTTTCATGATAGAAATATACTTTAGGAAGTCATGTCTACTAAGCCCTCTACAGAAGCTATTAGAAGGAATATTTGTCTGAAGGGAAGACTAAACACACCCAAGAGGACACAAGGAATATATAATACCAGAAAAGTTAAACAATCGAGGCCAGAACAACAAAATAACAGAAATTAGCAAGCACTGTTCAATAATAACTTAACATTAAAGGTCTCAATACCCCAATAAAAAGACACAGACTAAATAAAACTAAGAATCAAATAGGTGAAGCTATTCTGTTATCTGACAAAAGAGTCATCAAACCAAAGCTAGTCAGAAGAGACAGGGAAGAACACTTCATGCTCATTAAAGGAAAAATACACCAAGAGGATACTACAATTCCAAACATCTATGCACCAAATACAGTGGACCTACCTTCATTAAAAAATAAAAGAGAAGAAAAAGAAAACACAATTCAATCTATTAAAAAATAAAAGAGAAGAAAAAGAAAACACTATTCAATCTAAAAATCATATACTGACTCTAACACAGTGATAGTGGGTAATTTTTAAACCCCATTCCCACCAAGGGACAGGCCATCCAGACACAAATTAAACAGAAACTCTGAAGTTAAATAACATCATAAATATAATGGACCTAACAAACATTTACGGAACATTCCATCCAAACAATACAGAATACCCTTTCTTCTCAGTAGTCCATAGAATTTTCTCCAAAACTGCCCGAGTATCTGAACACAAAGCAAGTCTCCAAAAATACAGAAAAACTGAAATGATATCCTTCATCCTATCTGACCACAATTGAATAGAGTTAGATATCATCAACAACAGGAATGGCATAAAGTAAAGAAACTCATAGAAACTAAACAATTTACACTACTGCGTGAAAACTGGATAAAGGAAGAAATCAAAAAAAGAATTAAAACTTCCTAGAATTGAATGAAAATGAAAACATGCATATAAAAACCTATAGGACACACTGAAGGCAGTTCTAAGAGCAAACTTCACAGTACTAAGTGCGTACATTTATAAAAATGGAGAGAGTTCATATTAATAAGTTAATCATGCACAGTAAGAGCAGATGCACATATGAACTCACAGCCACTATAACAGCATGCATAAGACCTACACAATATACAAGTTCAAGCCAGACAAAATTTCAGCTGGAAAAGATGAGGTAAATATGATATCCCACCTCTAATTGTGGAGCTATTCACATTTGGTTGCTGCTGAAAGAGGGGAAATCAATTTTCTGCAGTTGTCTCATTCCTGGTATACAGACCACACTCCAGTGCAAGCCTCACACCCAGGAGTAGTGAGCCAACACAAACGGACTTAATGGGTTGAAATAGAGAAAGGAACTCCCTGGAGCATGCCCCTGAAATTGGGGGATGGGAATGAAGGAGTCTCTGGGGTAGGGGGATGAATATAGTCAGAAAACATTGCATGAAAATCTCAAAGAATAACAATACTTTAAAAGAAGGGAAGGGAGGGAAGGGAAGAGAATGGAGAAAAGGGAACTTAATCATTGGACTTTAAAAAAGTCAATGATCATTTCTGGTCTTTCAATTCTATTCATGCAACCTCCATGTCTGTCATTGCTATCATGCCAATTTGACCACTTCAGTTTTATACTAAGCTTTAAAGTCAGGAAATTTGACTCCTTCATGCTTATTCCTTTTGGATGTTGTTTTGACTACTCTAGGTACACTAAATTTCCATGTACACCTTTAAGATTAGCTTCTTGGTTTTTTTCTTTGTGTTGTTTTGTTTTGGTGTACTCTGATGGCAGTTGGTGGTAGTGGTAATAGTGTTGAGATGGTATCTTGCTAGGGATCCTGGGATGGCCTCAAACTCAGAATTCTCTTACCTTAGTGACCGAATACTGTAATTACAGGCACAGGCCACCATGCTGACATCGGTTTCTCATTTTTAATAAANAAAAAAAAAAAAGCAACTGAGAGAGATTTTGACTAACACTGCCTTGAAACTATAAATGATTTCTGGAAGACTACCATCTTAACAATATTAATTCCTTTGATTTGTTTATCTCTTTAGTCACTCTCAATAATTTTTGTAGATTTTCCTAGGTGCTTAAGATGATTCTTTATTATTTTGTAAATGAAATAATTTTAATATAATTCATTTCTACACATTGCACTTGTACCTTACAAAGTTCTAATCTATGAAAGTTTTCCAAGATTTTAGGATTTTCTAAATAGAAAATGCAAGTCTTCTTTAAAAAGAGGTAATTTTACCTCTTTCTAGAATGGAAACTTTTATTTTCATTTTGTACTTAACTGAACTGTCTTAAAACATCATTAAGTAAGATGCTGGCTATGATTTCTAAATAAATGTCTTTGACGATGTTGAAGAAATATACTATTATTCCTAAACTAATCTTTTTCAAACACTTTTTTAAGTCCACACCTCACTATGTAGCCCTGGTTGTTCTGTAACTTGTGATGTATACAAGGTTAGCCTCCCTCATAGAGTGCTAGGATAAGGTATGCATCACTTTATTAAAGGTATGCTTTAATCACTTTTTTTAAAGTATCTTTTTCAGATATTTTCCTGCATCTAATGATATGATCATGACATCAAATCTAACATTATAAATACACATACATGCCTATAATATATACATGCTTATAAACCACAGTTCACACTTTCATAACAAAATACCATACAGTGAGTGGCTGAAAGAGAAGAAATGTATTTCTGACAATTCGAGATTAAAGTCCACAATAGGAAAGCCAAAAAGGCAAGAACTCGAAGCAGTCACATCACATTTACACTGAAAAGCAGAGAACCATGAATTAATAACGTATGCATGTTTACTGCTCAACTCACTTTCTATACAGTCTAGGACCCAAACCCAGAGAATGGTCCCAGGAGAGGTCTGCAGTTAACATAATCAAGATAATCCCCCAAAGACATTCCCACAGCACTTCCTCACTGATAGAGACTAATGTGGACAATTCTTCATCGACATTCTCTTTCCAGATGATTCTAGTTTGTATCAAATGCACAGAACTATTACAGGGACCATGAGAAGGTAAAATGAGAGGCCGAGGAAACGGGTAGAAGGAAAAGGACACGTAACATAAAGGCAAAAGGAGACTAAAGGAGGGATGGAAGAAGGACCGGCATGGGTAGGGGAGATAAAGGAAAAAGAGAATCAACTAGAAATATTTTACTTGAAAATGCCATAATGTGGCTCAGCATTAGGAGTGTTTGCTGACAGTGAAAGGAAAGTAGGCACAAAGCCTTACCCCTAGCCAAGANGATATTCACAATTGATAGCTGCTGAGTNAGGAAAAATCACTTTTCCAACAGAGTGATACTGGGTATGTCAAACACATTCCAGGGCAGTTGTCATGCTCAGGATTAAGTTAACAAATACAAAATAGACTTTATACTTTTGTGTGCTTTTTGTTCGTTTTGGTTTTATGAAGGTTTCTGTTGTTGTTTTGTGTGTGTGTGTTGAGAGAGAAAGAACATGAAGTTGGGTAGGTAGGGAAGGAGGAGTATCTGGAAGGAGTTAGGGGGAGGAGAATAATATGATAAAAATATATTGTATGAAAAAAATTCTTTTCACAAATATTTTATTTCATATCTGATACTTTTCTTTAAATTTTTTTTACAGATTCCCCTCTCCTCCCTCCTCCCACCACCCAGCCCACTCCCTACTCCCCACTCCTCTAAGGCAAGGTCTCCCATGGGGAGTCAGCAGAGCCTGGCACATTCAGTTGAGGCAGGTCCAAGACCCTCCTCCCTGCACCAAGGCTGTGCAAAGTGTCTTACCATGGGCACTGGGCTCCAAAAAGCCGGTTCAGCACCAGGGACAGGTCCTGATCCCACCGCCTAACTGGGGGGGTCCCCAAATAGTCCAAGCTAGACATCTGTCTCGCCTATCCAGAGGGCCCAGTCCAGTACCATGAGGTCTCCTCAGCTATTGGTCCACACTTCATGCTTCTCCACTAGTTTGGCTGGCCATCTTTGTACATCTTCCCATCATGATCTCGTCCCTTGCTCATAGAAGGCCTCCTGTCTTCCACTGATTGGACTCCTGGAGCTCAGCCTGGTGCCTGGCTATTGATCTCCGCAATTGCCTCCATCAGTCTAGGGCTGAGGGCTCCATGGTGACACTTAGGGTATTCATCCATGTGATCACTGGAGTAGGCCAGTTCAGGCACCCTCTTGATTATTGCCAATAGTCTAAGGTGGGTTCATCATCCTTGTGGATTCCTGGGAACCTCCCTAGAACTCTGTTTCTCCCTATTCCCATGATGTCTTCATTTATCATGGTATCTCTTTCCTTGCTCTCCCACTCCATCCCTGTTCCAGCTTGAACCTCCAGTTCCCGTTTGTTCTCATCCTCCATCCCTTGCCCCCCCATTACCTTCCCTCACCCCCAGTCTGCCCATGTAGATCTCCTATATTTCGCCCTCACTGGGCCATCCATGCATCCTTCCTAGGGTCCTCCCTGGAGCTGTGGGTTGCAGTCTGGTTATCCTTTGCTTTACATCTAGTATCCACTTATGAGTAAGTACATACCATGTTTGTCCTTCTGGGTTTGGGTTACCTCACTCAGGATGATATTTTCTAGTTCCATCCATTTGCCTGCAAATTTCATAAGGTCATTGTTTTTCTCTGATGAGTAATAGTCCATTGTGTGTATGTACCACATTTTCTTCATCCATTCTTCAGTTGAGAGGCATCTAGGTTGTTTCCAGGTTCTGGCTATTACGAATAATGCTGCTATGAACATAGTTGAGCATGTGTCCTTGTGGCATGATTGAGCATTCCTTGGGTATATGCCCAAAAGTGGTATAGCTGGGTCTTGAGGAAGATTGATTCCCAGTTTTCTGAGAAACTGCCATATTGATTTCCAAGTGGCTGTACAAGATTGCACTCCCACCAACAGTGGAGGAGTGTTCCCCTTGCTCTGCATCCTCTCCAACATAAGCTGTCATCAGTGTTTTTGATCGTAGCCATTCTGACAGATGTAAGATGGTATCTCAGAGTCGTTTTGATTTGCATTTCCCTGATGACTAAGGATGTGGAGCAATTCCTCAAATGTCTCTCGGCCATCTGAGATTCTTCCTTTGAGAATTCTGTTTACCTCTATAGCCCATTTTCTAATTGGATTGTTAGTTATTTTGATGTCTAGTTTCTTGAGTTCTTTATATATTTTGGAGATCAGCCCTCTGTCTGACGTGGGTTGGTNAAGATCTTTTCCCATTCTGTAGTCTGTCATTCTGTCTCATTGACCATGTTTTTGCCTTACAAAAGCTTCTCAGTTTCAAAGGGTCCTATTTGTTAATTGTTGCTCTCAGTGACTGTACTCCTGGTGTTATATTTAGGAAGTGGTCTCCTGTGCCGATACATACAAGACTACTTCCTACTTTCTCTTCTATCAAGTTCAGTGTAGCTGGATTTATGTTGAGGTCTTTGATCCACTTGGACTTGAGTTTTGTAAATGGCGACAGATACAGATCTATTTGCAATCTTGTACATGTTGACATCCAGTAATACCAGCACCATTTGTTGAAGATGCTTTCTTTTTTCCATTTTACAGTTTTGGCTTCTTTGTTAAAAATCAGGTGTTCATNGGTGTGTGGGTTAATGTCAGGGTCTTCAATTCAATTCCATTGGTTCACATGTCAGTTTTTATGCCAGTACCAAGCTGTTTTTATTACTATAGCTCTATAATAGAGCTTGAAGTCAGGGGTCATGATGCCTCCAGAGGTTGCTTTATTGTACAGGATTCTTTTAGCTATCCTGGGTTTTTTGTTGTTGCATATGAAGCTGAGTATGTTCTTTCCAAGTCTGTGAAGAATTGTGTTGAGATTTTGATAGGGATTGCTTTGAATCTGTAGATTGCTTTTGGTAAGATTGTCATTTTTACTATGTTAATCCTGCCTATCCATGAGCATGGGAGATCTTTCCATTTTCTGATATCTTCCTCAATTTCTTTCTTCAGTGACTTAAAATTCTTATCATATAGGTCCTTCACTTGTTTAGTGTTACGATCAAAATATATTGTATGAAAATTTTTTTAAATAAAAAAATTTAAAGAAATTATTGTTGTTTTTCCAGAAAACCAGAGACAAAAGTAATGATCAAGGAAACATGCATACAAAGAAACTCAGTATAAAACTGAAGATGAATAAGAATGACACAACAGACTCCAATGAAATCTGGAAGCTCATCAGATAATAGTTTGAAAATTTATATTCCATAAAACTGGAAAGCATAGAAGAAATATATAATTTTTTATCCAATCTACTGTGATGCCTTATATTGGCTGTAACAAATCTAGAATCACATTAGAGAGAAATCTCTCAGTATGTCTGTGAGGGATTACATGAGTTGATGTAAGGAGACGTACTCTAACTGATCAACTGAATAAAAAGGAGGAANTGAAGTATCAGAATTCATGTTATCTACTTCCTGACTATGGGTGCACTGTGACCAGCTGCATCCTGCTTCTCCCACCATACTCCAAGTCATTAGGGACTGGATGAACAGGAACTGTAGGCCAAAATAAATTCTTCCATCCACAAGTTGCTTTTGTCCTGACTTCCATGCCAATAACACATAACATAGCTAATACAGAAAATTGGTATCAAGATGTGGGGCTGCTGCTATGATAAACTTGACCAGATGGGTCTAGGCCTTTGGAGCTTATCCCTGGAGGAATATGGAAACATTTGGATCTTTAGGATGGAAAAGACCATAAATACTATAAGCAGAGATTAAATGGGCTATTCTGGTGGTAGCTTTGACAACAAGGATATTGAGAGAAGTATGGGTGTGGAGGAGGACCAACTCACAGGGTTTAAGAGAACAAAAATTCAGAACTGGGCTAGAAGCCATTCTTGTTATTCTGACAAATGTATATTCTGCCTGTGTCCTGAGAACATGAGGGACATTCAATTTAAATAGACTAGTTCAGGGGTTTGGGGGAGGGGGTTGTAGAAGAAAATTTCAAGATAAAATCGGATGTAGGGTATAGCACAGCTACTGCTTACTGAAACAGTCTTGTAGACAAGACCAATTCATAAGCTGCAACAACTGTTAGAGAGATCAGTGTCATCAAACAGAAGCTTGTACATTACACACAGACAACAGAAAAAGTGTCCTGAGGACAAGATTCCACTCATGGAAGGTTTTATCTTGTGAAAACAGAAATTAATCAAAAAGGAAAAAGCCTCAACTGAGAATGCCCCACTAAAGAAGTTCACTGCTCAAAAGCACTCACCTTGGAAAGTGCTTCCCCAGGGTCAAAACTCAAAGGCTGATGCAACTACAGTCCAAGAGGGCATGGCTCCATCCTGAGTTGACAGTAGAATTTGGCAGGGAGAAAAAAAAAACAAAATATGGTACTGGTTTGGCAGGCACAGAGGATGAAAGACTGGACCTTAAGCCACACTTCCACAGAGTGACTGAGGCAATGTATGGCAGGGTCACTGTTCCTGCAGGGGGGCACTGAGAGGACACAGCATAAAGCTATCAATGAAAAACCTAAATTGTAATGGAGACTTCAGGATGTCCGAGATGCCAGAGCCATGGGTCATCCATGGAAGAAAATTACTTCATTTCTTGTTGGGCTGCTGTGTCCAACTTCAATATGATAGTTTTTTTGCTTCATCTTATTATATTTTATTTTGTCATGTTCTGTTATCTCTTGAAGCCTGTTTTTTTTTTCCTAATGAGAGACAGAAAGGGAGTGGATCCAGAGGGAGAGGAGATGGGGAGGAATTGAGAGGAGTAGAGAGAGGGGAAACTATAATTAGCATATACTGTATGAGAAAATAATTTATTTTCAATAAAAGAAAAAAGTCAAGAAAGAAAGAAGGAAAGAAAGGAGAGAAGTAAGCTGCTTCATGTCTCAGTGGCCATACCTTTCACTCTATAATGAACTGTAACTTCAAAACCAGGAGCTAAATTAAAATCTTACTTCTTTCATGTTTTTGCTAAGTATTTCATTGCATTAATAAGACAAGTAACTAATATCAATACAAAAATTGAAGCCAGGACTATAACTTAAACAGACCAATATCAAGAAATGAGATTGAAGCATGAATTTAAGAGACTCTCCAGGGCTAAAGAGATGGCTCAATGGATAAAGACACTTTGCTGCCAAGTATGATGACCTGAGTTCAACCTCCTAGAACCAAATAGAAAGAAAAAACTGATCCCCACAAGTCATCCTCTGACATATGGTCAGTCGGTCGGTGTCGGTCTCTCTCTCTCTCTCTCTCTCTCTCTCTCTCTCTCTCTCTCTCTCTCTCTCTCTCTCTCATTTAAAAGAAAAAAATCATCTCCCCACACAGAAAAGCCCAGGCCTGGGTGGATTCATTGCTTAATTCTATCACACTTTTAAGAAAGTTCTAATACCAACAATTCTCAAATTATCTATAAAATAATAAAAAGGGAGGGAACACGACCAAATTCACTCTAGGAAGCCAGTATCACTCTGATACCAAAACTGATTAAAGATACAACAAAAGAAAGAGAAAAGACAGACAGACAGAAAAGGAAAGAAGAGAAAAGAGAGACTATGATGTATACAGATATAAACCTCTCAACAAAATACTTACAAACCAAATTCAAGAACACAGTAAGAAGATCATTTATCATGATTAAGTACGTTTCATCCTATGGGCACAGGTTGTTTTTAACATACACCAATCAATAAATGCAACACACCATATAATAAACCTAAGGACAAAATTCACATCAGCATCTTGATGGATACAGAAATGGCATTTAATAAAATCCAGCATGCCTTCCTGATAAAAGTCCTGGAAAAATTAGGAACAAGGGGAAAATACTTCAAAACAATAAAGGCTATGTATGACAAACTTATAACAAACATTACACTAAATGCGAGGAAATGGAGAGTATCTCCTTTAATATTTGGAATGGGACAAGGGTGCCATTCTATCTACTAGTATTCTATGTAATGCTTGAGGTCTTAACTAGAGCAATAAGAAAAAGCTATAAATAGTATAAATAGGAAAGGAAGAAGTCAAATTTTCCCTACTTGCAGATTACATGGTTCTATACTTGAAGAACCCTACATACTCAGAAAACTCTTAGATCTAATGAGCCCCTTCAGTAAAGTTGCAGGATACCAAATCAACATACAAAATTCATTAGTTTTCATATATACCAATAACAAATTTGCTGATAATGAAATTTGAAAAACATCATATTCACAATAGTTCCAAATAATAATAATGATAGTGTTAACAGTAAAAGTACCCCAAAGAAATAAACTTAACCAAGGAAATGAACACCCTCTATAATGAAAAACTTTAAGACATTGAAAAGGAAACTAAAGATGATACTAGATGATGAAAAGATCCTCCATGCTTCTGGACTGGATAATTAATATTGAGAAAATAGCTATGTTACTAAAGTTAATCTACAGATTTAATTCATTATGCATCAAAATTCCAATTTCATTCTTCACAAACTAGAAAAAAAAATCCAAAAATTTCTATGGAAATAAAGACCATGAATCATCAAAACAATTGTAATCAAAAAGAATACTGCTAGAAGTATCACACTATCTGAAATCAAATAGTATGTCTAGCATGATACTGGCACAAAACAGACATGCAGCCCAAGACAACAGAATAAAGGACCCAGAGATAAACATGCACCGCTGCAGACACCTAATTTTTGACAAAGATGTCAAAAGCACATACTCAGGGGAGCTGAGGATATGGCTCAGTTAGGTAAAGTACTTTCAATACAAGCAGGAAGAAAAGAGTTCAGGGCCCCATCACCCACATAAATGTCAGATGGCCAGAGTGGCCCACCTGTAACCCCAATACTGAGGAGTGAGAGACAGAGGATCTTTGGGGAAGAAAGCTGGCTTGCTAGACAGGCCAAATCCGGGATCTCCAGACTCAGCAAGAGACCCTATTTCAGTATGGAGAGAGAAGAGAAATCAAATAAGACATTCATCATCAACCTCTGGCTTCCATATGAACACATGTATGCACACATATATGTGCAACCATGAATACATGCAGTCACACCACATATATATGCACAAATAAACACTGGAGAAAAAGCCTAGTCAACAAATGATCCTAGCAAAATTGGATATTCACCTGAAGAAAAAGGAGATTAGATCTCTCTCTCTCTCATCCTGAAAAAAAAAAAAATTCAAAATGGATCAAAGAGCTTATCTGAAAATCTGAGGTGTGTGTATGAGTGTGTGTATGTGTGTGTACTACTAAATATATAAATACAGTCCATATAATGTTACTTGTATGTATATGTTTACAGAGTTGACCATTTAAAAATGGATAACCAATTGTTAATGCTCTTCCCAGGACAGGGNAGCAAGTGGTGTTACATTAATATTTTTAAAGTATTCAAAATCATTAGCTATCAGGGAAATGTAAATTAAAATTACTTTGAAATTCCATTTTATTTCAGTCATAATAGGTATCAGTAAGGAAACAGATGAAAAAAAAAAAAACAAAAAACCTCATTCACTGCTGGTGGAAGGGTGAACCTGACACCATTATGGCAATCAGTATGAAAGTTAACACTCCTAAACATATACCCAAAGGAGTCTATATTCTACCACAGAGACACTTACACATCCATGTTTACTGCTGCACTATTCACAATAGCAAAGAAATGAAATAAGCCAGGATGTCCATCAGTAGATGAATGGGTAATGTAATTATATGCAGTTGTGCAGAAAAATGAACTATGTAGGAAAATGAGTGGATCTGGAAAGTATTATATTAAGGGAGATGATCCCAACTCAGAAAAATACTACATGTCCTCTCTCATGTGTGAATCCTACATTCTGCCATGCACACGTGAGCACACACGCACATACACATCCATGGGTGTAAACATGGGTATAGATTATGAAAATGGATAAAATGCAACGAGAAGGAAGAGGTATCAAGGAATGGAGGGGAAGGAAATATAACAAATGTAACATATAAGCAGAAATGAAGCAACTAGGACAGAAATACACAAAGGTAAGCACAAATGCACAAAGGGAGGGAGAGGAAGACCAAATAATAACAAATTTTGTTTGAAAAATACCATAATAAAGCTGAATATTCTGTATGCTGATTTATAAAGTAAATAAATTTAACTTTAGAAAAAAATATTCTATACTTTATGAGGGTAACAATTACAAAAAAAGCATGTATTTGTCAAAATTCATTGACCTATATACTTAAAATAAGCATATTCATTTTATGAATATTAACAATGAATATTTAAAATATTAAAATCAATAACCATCAAACATTTGGAAAAAGCATCATTCCCAAAAGTTTCCAATCAAAAAGGAGGCTTTACTACAGGTGTACCCCTATGAAATTAATCTCCTATCATCTTTTGTTTATTTACCCAATTAAGCATTAAATGTTTACAATGTAGGAAAAATTCTAAGTTCAGTAGTATAATAGTAAAATAATAAAAGTTCCCTGTACTTCAGAGCTTTCTTTCTAACAGAAAATGACAGACTACAAAAATATAAACTGAAATATATTGTAAATTAGTTTGGAAAATGCTAGCAAGAAAAATAAAGCAATTGGAAAATGAGACACATTTTACCTAAGATGGCCAAAGAAGGTTCTAAGAGAGATTTAACCTATCAAGACCCAAGAAAGCCAAGCATAGTAGCATAAGCCTACAATTCCAGCCCTTAGGAGGTAACAGGATGGACAAGACAGTGAGACTATTGTCTTAAGGGAGCAGGGAGAAATAAAGGGAGGGAGTGGGAGAGAAAGGAAGAGGAAAAGTGTGGAGAGAAAAAGGGAAAGGAATAATGGAGGAAGGAGAGAGAACACACACACAAAACACAGCAAATGCAAAGGCCCCGAGAACAGCGACTCAAAAAATCAAATAGTGCTGACTGTGAATGGAGGGTAGTAAAGAAAGCAGTAAAATAAAAATAAGATTGCAATGGGGATATCATAGAGGAGTTTACAGACTTCAGTACTTAACTGGAGTTTTGAATGGTAGGATTTTAGTTCTATTTTAGCATAATTACACTGGCTACTACATAGGGACTAGACAGTTGTAACAGGGTGTCAGATTGTAAGGGAAACCTGAGACCAATCAGGAGGCTACAACAATAGTCCAAATAGGAGATGACAATGGCTTGAACCAGGTAGCAGTATGAGGTGGCTAAAAGTGACCAGATGCAACATGAACTACTAATAGATGGGCTGTGGATATGAAACAAAAAGAAGAATCCAAGATGATCACAAGGTTCTGGTCTGATTAATAGGAATGACTTCTTACTAATTTAGTTAGATAAGGAACGCAAAAAAAAAAAAAAACTTAACACCATTAAAATGAATGATCCAAATTAATAACTGTACAAATGAATTCAAAAGACACTTTTCAAATTAATGTAATGACCAACAAATACATGAAAAAAGAAATGTTTAACGTCCTCCGTCACTGGGGAAATGAAAATCAAAAGTACACTGAGATTCCATCTCATCCCAGTCAGAGTAACTATCCTCAAAAGAACAAAAGGAACCTCTTTCTCACACAGTAACTACTATCTCCCACTAGGTATTATGCCTACCCAGACCTCTTGGGAGCTTCAAAAAGAGGACTAAGAAGCTCATCCTAAAAAAGCCAGACAGGCAAGTGAAAATTAATTGTAACTCTCAAAAAAACAGAGATATTAACACAAGAGTTTGGGAAGATGGAAGGGCCAGCTCGTGATGTCCAATATTTAGTTATGGGAGCAACTACAAAACAACATAAATGCTGCCCATTTGTTTCTGCAAGTTCTTGCCCCACAGCATCCAAGAGCGAGAAGTAGCATGATAGAAATCTTACTGTGCTGAAAGCACGTTATGTCTCATCCAATCCCAACAACAACTTCACAGAGAAGGAAATGCTTTCATCTCCATGTAAATAGAGCCAAAAAAACAAAAACCTGCAGGGGCAGAAAATGAAAAGAACTAGAGAGAGACAGAGAGACAGAGAGAGAAGAGAATCAAATGGGGACATTAGCTATAATCCTAGGCCTTGGGAGGCTGAGACAGGATTGCTATGACCTCCAGGCCTGCTAGGCTATATAGTCTAGTCTATAGTACAGTTTCAGTTCCAGGCCAACCAGAGCTACAGGGTATAAATAAGGCCCAAACTCAACTTAAAAGACCATAAGCCATGAACAAATGTCAAGGAAAAGAGGGGAGAAAAACGAAAAAGAACAACTTAATATTGTTGATGGAAATTAGTAAAGCCACTATGGAACCATAAGGAAGTTGCTCAAAAAACTAAAAGTAGGGTAGTTCTTCCCTTGGAACCCCTCTCACTCTCAGGAGTTTATCTCACTTTCCTTTAATAAATCTACAAACCTCTGCTACAATAATAAATAATATTAGTAATTAATAATAGAAGAACTAACATATTGTAGTACTTGTTTTGCATGTTACTGGGACAATATACCTGACAAAAACAACTTATGAAGAAAGTTTATTCTGTCTCACAGTTCAAGGGCACAGCTCATCATGGAGGGGAGTAGGCGCAGCAGGAGTGTGAAGAAGCTGCATCTGTGTGATAGATACTGCATCTATCAACAAGTAGAGCGATGAATACGTTTTCTTTTTATGAACTCTAAGACCCCATCCCATAGTCCCACCTACATTCAGGGTGAGTATTCCTGGCTCAAACAACTGAATTAAAAATGCATGCATAGAAACATGGCATAATGGTGCACGCTTTTAATGCCAGCACTCAGGAAGCAAAGGCAGGCAGGTATCTATGAGTTCTTTGAAGCTAGCCTAGTCTACACAGTGAGTTCCAGGACAGCCAGAGATACATAGTGAGGAGACCCTGTCAAGAAACACACCTCGGGCTGGAAGGTGGCTCAGAGGTTAAGAGCACTGACTGTTCTTCCAGAGGTCCTGAGTTCAATTCCCAGCAACCACATGGTGGCTCACAACCATC